>OY292528.1:10866756-10960674 GCA_958496365.1 Subacronicta megacephala
CTCGCTACCATTGCACGCGCGCCTTTTTCAATACTTTGTAATACTATTAGCAATAAACCGAATTTCAACTGTAAATAGTCTCGACTACGTTATTCAAAAATCCTCTGAACCTTTACACGCATTTCGGAGCCGACTACACAACCCAAACAACTGTTATTTCCATGTTCGAAAATTACAGGTACGCACGGCTCCACGTCAAACTATTCAAATCCAGTTTAAGCTGGCCTCTTGTATATACAGGGTGACTGGCGAGACATCATCTTAACTAAGTAGTTGGTTTTGATTTACTAAAAATACCAGTCCTATTGAAACATTTCACTAAAAATAACTCGTATACCGAAAAAAAAATTGATTCGACTTACAAAGTTACAAAGCTTTGTCTCTTTCCAAACGAGTGTCAGTATAGAATTTGTGTGAACAAGTTGTGACGTCATTAATTTTGTTTTTGTTGAACATAAATATATGTTCAATTAAATACTATTGGAAGGCCTTAAAAATAATTAATCAACGAGCCTATTATATACATAAAAAACATTAAATAAACGCCTCCTATTTCACAGTGCAACGGGGGAAACGTTCAAAGGATAACTTACCCAGCAGTGACGACCTTGCGCTGAGGATGCCTTGTCTCCGGCTCTGCAGGAGTCAGCACCTCCAGGTCGTATGGAGCTCCGTGGGACAGTTCCTCGCTAGTGTAGTACTGCCATACTTCTAGTGCACAGATCGAGGACACCGGACGAAGAACCTGGTGACAATGTTAAAAGGTAAAAGAGGCGTTAGCCCAATGGCTAGGGCGTCCGACTTGCGATCATGTGGTTGCCGGTTTGAAACCCACTCATTGCATTACCGATGTGAACCATTTACCCACTCGTAACAGACCGAGGGGTTAACAAGAATACTAGTAATGTGCAACCCGCATTGCTAGTAAGCTTTTAAAAAAAAGCGTCAGCAGCATTAAACGCGTCATTTTTTTTTCTTGATTTTGCGCAAATTATTCAATTTTAACATACATAATATCGGTTAAGTTAGGTTAGAACTGTGACCATATTCAGAACCAAATCAAATAGAAAACGTAATAACATTCAACAATCAACAAATTGACGACCAAATAAAGGCGGTGTGGGGCACATGAACGTCAACAAATCAGTGCGCGAGGTGTGTTCGGGTGTTACCACACCAATCGATCGATCGCCGATCGATATCATCGATCGACATCGGTCGACGTTGATCGATTGGTGTGGTAGCTTTAATTGATCGATGGATACCGGTCGACTAACAAATCGATCGATTGCCGGTCGATCGCATCGGTCGACAGCATCGGTCGACGTAGATCGATTGACCCCGGCTATATTCCATCAGTTTCTTTCGAAATGTATTCACAATTCCATTCTACCATCGATCGATGGCATCTATCGACTATCGATCGATTGGTGTGGTAGAAACTTTCGATCGACGTCGACTACTCCATTCTAACATCGATCGACGATTGATCGATTGGTGTGGTAACACCCTTACGTTGCATGCCATTTCACAATTCAACGGTTTCACTTCGACAGTTTACAATCTCCCGAGATAGATTATAATCTAACGGTTTTACAATTTGACGGTGACAGGTATATATAACTTACAGGGTTATCCAGGTCTGGCGTGTAGAGGAAGTTGTAGAAGACTGGTGCCTTCTGGTGATGTCGGTCGATGTAGTCGAACAGTGAGTGTCCCAGCGCCGGCGCGCGCGCGGCCGCGTCCTCGTCGGAGCCTGCGCCCGCGCCGCCCGCCTCGCCGCCCGCCCCGTACAGGTACACCTGCACACCACACAACATACATGTTAAGTAAAGAATATGCATAAAACGAAACGCTTATTACGCTGTCATAAATTGGGCCATTTTGATTGGTTGATTCCAGCCGCACGCCATATTTCTCCCCCCTTCCCGATTTCAAATCCTCTTGCACCTACACGAAAATCTGTGACGCGCGTCTCTTACAAAGAAAATTAAAACTTTGTGAATTGTGTGCATATCCATCGTCCTGTTGATCTCCACTCATCCAAGAACCGGATCCTGCATTTCTGGTAAGTGGCTGTGAACTTTTCCCATCAATATATATCAACCTGTACTAAATCAGGCCCACATTCTCTGAAAAATAGCTAACGTATTTGAGCGATTCTATATTTAAAAAAAAACTGCTTTCTGTTTTTCCAGATTTTTTCTATTTTCCTCTCGGATCAAATAAAAAGTTAAGACTACGCCTTATCTTGTCAGTCGAGCTATCAAGCTATCGAAAGCTCGACTGACAAGATAAGGCGTAGTTTCTGTATTGTTATATAGTGTTAAAACATGTTAGTAAACGGCTAGGCATAGTTTTTACCGGACTCACTTCTTTTTTCGCAAAGTTCCATCTTAATTTGATCTGAGATTTTCCTATAGAAATCTCGACTGCAGTCTCTGTTCTTTCCTTCATTGTTAAGAATCGCGACCACATATGACCCGAAAAGCTTCATAAAACCAAGTCCGCTGCAGCGTCTCTCTATCTGTCTGTCTCTGTTCGCGATAAATTCAAAAACTACTTGCACAAATTTTCATGTGGTTTTTACCAATAGACTTAGCGATTCATGATGAAGGTTTAGGTGTAGAAATAGTAAGTTTTATGTAAATTCGTGCAAATATAACTATAAAACCCGTGCAAAGCCACCTCGGGTCCCTAGTGGAAAATAAAATCATTTTGGAATTTAATTAAATGATAGTACTGCATATTTTTCACTATATTTTAGCATTAAATAATGCGAAATGTTCACAAAGATATGAATTTACTAATAAAAGAAAATTTGTAGTGAAAGAAAAATTCGACGTCGCCTAAAGACGTAAATATGTGGAAGAGAAATTCGACATCACAGGCAGTGGTCTCGGTAGCTTAGTTGGCAAAGCGTCTGGTGTACTTAACCAGAGAGACGCAGGTTCAAACCCTGCCTGAGATCGAATTTTTCTTTCACTAGAAATTTTCTTTCATTAGAAAATTCATTCTTTCATTAGAAAATTCATATGTTTGTAAATGATAGTAACCATTCTGTTGGTATCGGCCCGCTTGTCGTCAGCGGCGGTGATCCCTAGCTCGGCCCGCTGCGCCTCGTTGTCCAGCAGGAAGGTCCGGAACCGGCACGACACGCCGTGGTACGCCACGAAACGGAGGTAGTACTCGTTGAATTCGAACGCTAAAGGAAACTGCTTTTGGAGCTGAAACAAAAAAGGATTTTTGATTGTCATAGAGATTGCCTCATTAGTCTAGAGCAGGGATCCCCAAACTATTTTGGTCAAGTGACCCCTTTTCCAAAATGAACTGTTACCTCAGACCCCATGGCCAAATGATCTACTTTTAGGATCAACCCCCTTATTCATAATGGTCCGCTAACTTAAAACAGCTGCTACAGAGTGATATTTTTCATTCTGACTTAGGTCAGTAGAAGAAGACAGAGTGAGTATTAGCAATGCTATAAGTTAGCAGACTATTATGAATAAGGGGGCCTATCTTTAGTTTTTTCCTATTGATACAAAATACCTAGGTACTAAGGTACCAATTGGAAAACTTTGCACTTGGTTAAGTGAGTAAAGTAGACCTCATCGACCCCCAAACTCAGTTTTCGTTTATGTCGACCCCTAGGAAACCGATATCAACCCCAAGGGGTCGATATCGACCACTTTGGGAAACCCTGGTTAGAGGCAGGCGCGACTGCTACGCTAGCGGTCTAGGGTTCGATAGTAAGGTCAATTATTTGATGTGATTTGTACCCGGTTAGGGTCTCGCCTCTTATTACATGGGTCCTAAACATATCGGCGAAGTGCGGATGTACACCTCTGCAACGATTTTTGAAATAATTTCATTGCAAAAATATTGATTACTTCAACAATAATTAGCCAGATTATTGCTTAGCAACTTTAAACAGAGTAGCACTGATAGACATAAAGAGCAATTCGCTGGTATTTTTTTAAGGGCCTATATAATAAGAGCAGGGAACCTATTGCCATTAACCAGACAACCTTAATACAAAGCTGCTACGGAGAATTTCATATGTACAACCAATAATATTGTTTTTGACAGTTACCTGATGTACAGCATCCAGGAACATGAGG
Source organism: Subacronicta megacephala (assembly GCA_958496365.1). Lineage (NCBI taxonomy): Eukaryota > Metazoa > Arthropoda > Insecta > Lepidoptera > Noctuidae > Subacronicta > Subacronicta megacephala. The sequence goes on from OY292528.1 coordinate 10,870,878, forward strand.
AAGGTGGGGGTGAAGCCCTGCTGCGGCGTGGCTCCGATGTTGGACCGCTGTTGGAACTTGTGGCCTAGTGCCAGCCACTCCTTCTCCACGAGGATGCGGAAACCTTCCAGTGTTCGATAGTACGGCTCCAGGCAGATTTGGGCAAGCGATGATATCTGAAACGAGACAAAAATGGTAACAAGCTAAGTAACACATTAACTCGAATTAGTATGAGACCAGAATAGCTAAATTCCGAGATAGTTCATTAGATTTTTTCACATGGTAAAATGATTAAGATTTATGAAAGCTTGATGCGACTTGGAGGAAAAGGTAGACCCGGTTTGTGGAAAGTAGGGAAATATGACATTAGGGAAAAATTTCTTTTTTTGTTCCGAAAAAAAATTATTCATAATTAAACCGTAAAAGGGACGTATCTAGTCAAAGGTTTAGTTTTTTTTTATGTAAAGAAGGCAGTCGAAATTGACACTCGTTCGATACTTCTTATAAGAAATTGACTTCCCGCCTTCCCGCGTAGCTTCCCGCCAATATTTTCAAGTACACATAAACTAAACTGTGTATTATTAGTACACTAAAACAGTAGGTATTTAACTACAAAACAGTGTATTATTAATACGCAAAATACACAGTGTATACAAGGATATTGTTTGAATATATACCTCAAAATCTTTAACCCTTTATCAGGTCAAAGGAACGACTCCTAATATTTACCTGTGCCGTGGCGTCCCATCCGTCTTCCAAGGACAGCAGCACGGAGGAGCCCTGGAGATCCAGGAGGTCTACCACAGCACCGGACAGCTGGAACAGCTGCCGCAGTTGCCATAGCCACCCCGATTCTTCTATCAGCCTGAATTTGAGAGGTAGTTTCAAAGTTCGATTTAGTTTTAACGATAGCAGATTGATAACATAGCATACCATGACGCCTGTATTCCCCGAAGGGTAAGACAGAGGTGTGTACACCCACGCTTCGCCGGTATGTTTAGGTCCCATGTAATAGAGGGCGAGACTATTGCCATTAACCAGGCACAAATGCAGACTGAGCTGCTGTAGAGAATTTCATAAAAAATCCCAATAACACTTTGCTCGATCTGGGAATCGAACCCAGGATCTCCTTTAGCGTAGCAGTCACGCTTGGAACCACTAGACTAACCAGGCAGTCTTTTGGTTCGCGTCGGAAATAATCGGCATGCCTCAGAGGTAGGTTAAAAATTCGATATAGTATTTACAAAAGAAGATCGATTTTTTGGTTCTCACCGGAACTAATTAGAATGTTAATGCTTTGTGCGGTCTTATCTCTATATCATTTCAGCGAGACATTAGGTACTACTGAACAAGACCTTACAAGACCAAGAGACAGATAACGTTAACATTACGTTATTGTAGTATTAATGATGAGTCTAAGTGACATTAAATTTGGGTAGAAATTTTTGTCAAAATTAAAGCGATTTTATGGTCAACTATTATGGGGTGTTGGTGTTGTGCCGTGTGTTGTGGGGGTGTTACCTGAGGAAGCCGGGGTGGTCGGAGTGGGGCGGGGGCGCGGGCGCGGAGGGCGCGGCGGCGCGCATGAGCTTCTTGAAGGCGTGCTTGGTGGCGCGCGCCTCCGGGTACTCGGCCGGCACCGGCTCCGCGCCCGCGCAGCCCGCGCCTGCGCCTGCGCCGCCTTTCTCACACACCACGTACAGCGCCGCGCGACGAGCCCCGCCCCCCGCCCCACCCCCGCCCGCAGCACCCTCGCCACACACTGCGCAATACATACATAACGATAAGAAGCAGAGCAAAGTTTGGAATTTACCGAATTTTTGGCATTGCCATTGTTTAGGCACAAGATTGGAATTTCATTTAGTGAAACTCAAATTTCTTTAATTTATTTAGTACTTTTTGATCTAGGAAAAAGCCTAAATGGCGCAGATAATAAAAACTATTTTGTTGACAACAGATTAAGATTGATGTTTGACAGCAAATTTTTACTTAATTTTTGCTCGTATGTCATAATAATATCCTACATATTTAAAAAATATATATTTATGGACAATCTCATTCCATATTTGAAACGTTGTCTATTGGCTACTATTACACATTTAGGCTTTGCAACATAAATTATCTTATTATTATTTGCCAACATGAAACAAAACTACTTACGAATGTTCCCAACGTTTACATGTCAGAAACCAATATACAAACAGAATACGAACTTTACAAATCCAATATGGGTTAGCCTCACTTTGACACGTTCAATGCCACCGACACGCCTAGCGTGTTCTTGCGAATTTCTATAACTACACCTCGAACACGCCTAGCGTGTCCATGTTTAACAAGATGCAGTGCCGCCGCGTGGCTTTATAGGGCGGTGTCGCTATGAACTTCAAAAAAATTGTGGTGGCAGTGAACGTATTAAGAACTTCCGTATATATAAGAGGTCAACCTATACTGGCCACAGTTCGTCATACTCAAATAAGATTTATTTCAGTAGTAACTAACCGGAGTCTGCGTCTGCGGTGGAGAGCCTCTGCCGCGGCGCGTAGAGGTCGAGGTGTGAAGGTTGTCGGCGGTCCTTGAGCGAGCCCCAGCGCCCGAAGTGCCGCGCTGCGCCCGCGCCGCTTCCCTTGCCGCCGCTGTTGCGACCCAACACGCTGATACATAACTCATACGTTATTTGTCTTACAAAACTACCTACATAACTTAACAATCACTCGACCTAGCTTTGTATACGTATTCCGTTTGATTAAAAGATATATTTACAGAAATAAATATCATTTGAAGACACTTTAAACTAGATGGCACCGACGTTTCCTATCTGACGACCTCTGAGATGAAATGTCGAAACAAACTCGGAGAATCATGGTCTCTAGTCCAGACAATAGTTATATTATTAGATATGCGAGTTAGCTATATTAGCTTATAATGGAACTTGAAAATTGATGTGTAGCCATTAATATGAGATCATTCATATGAGTGTGTACACTAATGTGTAAGTGTGATCTCACTGTTACTGGGACAAACTGAAGGATAAGGATTATTCATCGAAATTTTATGTAATCTATCATAATAAGGATATTCTTGTGTCTCTAAATGAGTGAAACTGCAAGTTTAAAATAAATACTACACTTTCGCAATAGATGTAGCCATAATTAATTAACCCGTCAAGCCATATTGTACAGGCGGTAGCAGGTCAAGGTATACAAAACTGTCAAATTCCTCCAAATGATTATAAACCTTAAATTATTGAGTATAAAGTTCAAAATCAACTGAGAAAATTTGTCATTTTGTAGTAACTTGATGTGCTGGCCACCGTACACAATACATATTCTATTGTTTTGCCCTCATAATGCAACTACGTGCGTCTAAACGTTAAAGTTAAGTTAAGTTAAGTTAAGTTAATTAATAAACAATATAGAACAGAACAATATAGTTTAACTTACCCGAGTGTACCGGCTGCCTTGGTTAGTAGCGGAGTGTGTGAGGACTGCTGGTCCTCACAGCACAGCAGGAGGGAGTCCAGGCTCAGGCTGGAGTCCTCCAGGTCTCCGCGGGATGCTGGCGTGCAAGCCACCAGCGTGGCTAGGTATCGTTCCTGGAATAATGTCAAGTTACGTCATTCACGCATTAGTGTTCCCACTGACGACAAAACATGTTGCAACAGCTACCTATCTCAAACAGATTTTGATGAACTTTGATACAAAGATAGTTTGAAACTTGGAGATGGACATAGACTAAATTTGGTGTGAGTGAGTGAAACCGCGGGCAAAAGCTAGTAGATCAATACAATCTGAGGAACTAGTACGAATTTTAACGAAAGATACGTCTTTTGTTAAAAATAAACGTAACACTTTTTGTAGATACTAAATATATAAAATTGTATTGCCTTTTTTTAATGCAAATGTAAATTATTTTTTTGTAGTATTTACATTTAAAATTTGCTTGCTCGTACTATTAGTGCCGTCCTTTCAAAAACTAGAACAGAATCAAGACGTAAGAAAAATAGACAGATTATGTAGTAGTCGGTAAGTATGCTTTGTTATAATATTTTTCCTATATAAGACGTTTAAAATGTGGTTTAGATATTTTTTTAATTATTATTTATCCACATTTTCTCTTCACATATCACAGATTTCATGGCACATTGAGTACCTATACCAAAAAGATATCATAGCACATAAACTTACCTGTTCTAAGCTGGAGGTGGTCTCTGTCCCGCTCTGAGTGTTGCCAGGCGTTTGATGGCTCGCCTTCAACATCCCCATCACTCCTTTATGGTGGGGAGCCGCTGATCTATAACGAAATTACCACAATAAGTGTGGTTGTATCTACGAATAAATAATACTCAGGAAATGTAACTGCGTTAAGAAAATGACCCAACAAAAGTTGTGTCCAAGTAGGCGGGGCTTCAAAATTGTGTCCAGCGCGCCATCAGTCAGACATTTTCCTTGCAAGCGAGCATATGTCAAACGTTTTAGCTTAATATCATTGTGAATCATCATGCCATCATGTGTTGTGAAGTGGTGCAGGAGACATACAAGATTAAAATGTCCAGAGATCACTTTTCACTTGTAAGTAGTAGCTTAATTATAATTATATTCAAAGTTGTTCAAATACGTTATCAAAACGAGATGGTCAATATTATGCAAAATGAAGTCAGTCAATTTTTTACCAAATTTAGAAAGATTTTTTTCTAGATGAAATATTTAAAAGTAAATCGATAAAATTTAGATATTGTTATAAGACTAATGTATTTTGTTTTTTTTTTAGTTTCCCTGTCGATCCCATTCGGCAAAATAAGTGGATAGCTGCAGTTCAATTAGAAAGACGAGAGTATGACTGGATGCCTGTGAAAACTAGCAGAGTATGCTCCATGCATTTTGATGAAAAATATTTTTACAAATCATTAAAGGGATATACCATGTTTCACAAAACTGCAGTACCAGTTTGTACAAATATCCACTTACAACTGAAGTCCCAGGTCAACAGAAACCTTAAAGGAACCTGGTGACCTATTGCCAAGGTTATGATCAGAGCAAACAAAGGACCCAATTGAATACACTAACACTATTTCAACGCTCCAACAATAATAGATGAAGTCGCAATTCTTGTTGGCAAATCATCGGCTTTGTTCGTTTTAGCACCATACGACGAAACGAAAAAGTACCCAATCTAAGCCTTTTTAGTAATCGACGAAAAATATCTACGCGGGGGGGTCCAGAATCATGTACTGAATTCATGGTAAACGGTTGTGCGTCGATGTCCCTTCCACCCTGTATTAAGTATAAATTTAAAAAAATCACAATAGTATAAAATATTTAATATAATTATAATATTGTTTTATTATTGACTTGATCCGGTCTACTTATTGCATAATATTTTCCACGCCATTTTGACTCAGATGTCATAACAGACATTACAGCACGCGCGTGAACCAATCCCTGTTTTCTCTCTGAATTTAAACCAATGACCAAGCATGTCTATTTGAAACATCGGAACTGATTTGAATTTTGAATCGTCGTCATTTGGTTTGAAGAAGGTCCACTTTTTGAGCGGAATTTGTTCCAAGTTACGCTTCCTGAGTATTATTTATTCGTAGGGTTGTATCAAACTTTTGGCTTACGCGTACAATTAACAAAAGAAGAGAGTAAAGAGAAAAGTAAGGCGTTGGTCATACCAAACGTATTGTCGGCCGCTGACTGTGAGCGCGCGTAGTTTATCGCTTTTCCATATATATTTAACTTGTCGTTCACACCGAGCTGACTTATGCTATTACGTAGTCCGTTGTCGCTTTGGAGCATACTCACAGTCGCTGAAAGACAATACGTTTCGTGGGAACAACGCCTAATAGCCGTGAGGCATTGTAATAGCAAGAGCCTAGTATTATGATCAGGGGGCCTAGACAATATAACATTTTTATAACGATAACGATGTTAGATAAATCTGAAATGTATGGAATTGGCATAATCTTTCGATATATCACGTGATGAAATTATGTCAAATCCGTACATTTCGGATATCTAACTTCGTTATCGATAGTGAAAATGTGACATTGTCTAGATTCCTGGGGCAGAAGTTTTAAAGTATCTATGACCTTAAATGACCTACGAAATCGTAACATGGATATGCCTTGTAATCCCGGGTTCGGGGATTGATATCTGGGGGCATGGTATTCAACAACTTTTCTATAAATTTATGAAACCCTTACCCTTCGTGAAAAAGAAATACACCTTTCTGTACAAAATTAAACGGACCACATATTACTGACAGGTGACTAAATTGGCATCCTGAATAACAACAACTATCTTTCCGACCATGGCTTCACCCACGTGGTTCTCGACTTTTCTGTACATATATGTATGTATTAGATATATAAACCTTCCTCAAGAACCACACTATCCATTGGTGAAAACAGCATGAAAATCGGTGCAGTAGTTTATGAGTTTATCGCGAAAGACAGACAGACAGACGCGGCGGAGAGCTTTGTTTTATAATATATGTAGTGATAATGAGGTTACCTGGCCAGTAGTGCGTGTGTGCGGGGATGTCTCCAGGTGATGACGGGCAGGCGGCCCTGGCGGTAGCAGCGGGAGATTCGTCGCAACGAGTCGTCGCCGAAGCTCTCCGGTACTGGGATTACTGCTGGATAACTGTCACACAACACAAATTATATTTATTTCTCTAAGTACATAACATACCATCAAAACTAAGACAAAACAAAGAAATTAAACATACATGAACATATCATCACGCCTGTATTCCCCGAAGGGTTAGGCAGAGACGTACTAAAGTACACCCACATTTCGCCGGTATGTTTAGGTCCCATGTTATAGGGGGCGAGCCTATTGCCATTAACCGGGCACAAATCCAGACTCCGAGCTGCTACTGGGAATTTCATAGAAAATCCCAATAACACTTTGCTCGACCTGGGGATTGGACCCAGGACCTCTAGCGTAGCAGTCGCGCTTGGGACCACTAGACTAATGAAGCAATAAATTATTCGGCAAAATGCAATTAAGGGAATAGATGTTTTCATTTAAGCGCGACTGCTACGCTAGAGGACCTGTAATCAAGCCAAGTGTTATTGGGTATTTCTAAATTTTCAGTTACAGTTCGGAAACTGGATTTGTTTCCGGATACTGGCAATAGGCTCACCCTGTTAAATAGAACCTAAACATTCCGGCGAACTGTGGGTGTACAGTACTCAACCTTTTTTTAACAACCATCAGTTCATTTATTTTATTGCTGTTGGGAGAGATAACTAATAAATAAAATAACAGTGCTTAAATATATTGTGATAATATGAAATTTAATAAAAAGTTTAAATCTGTCTACAAACGGTCAACTTGCGCAGTCGGCTAAAAAGAATGGGGACTGACCTTCTGCATAGCGTGTAGACGGCATTGGCATGTGCGAGTCTGAAGGGCGCATGCGCGAGGCCCAGCCGCGCCCAGTCCCGCGCATACACGCGCTCGCGCACCCGCTCCAGCGTGCGCGCCGCCGGGCTCTCCGCGCTCTCACTGCCGCCCATCTCCAGCTCCTCCACTGGGGGGAGAGAAGGGCTGCTCAGTAAGAGGTCCTGAGTTCCATTCATGGGTTGAGATCGACCAAAGTGTTTCAATACCGAAATCTTAAGGATAGACTTAAAACTGTTGGTGAACTTGTAAACGCAATATATTATGACAAACTATAGTTCAGATTTTGGTCTTGGAACGGATGACTGTATTCCTAACCCGGTCCACACTTTCCAAGACCAAAGTAACAGACGTCACTCGGAAAGCTGCCAAGCTAAAATAGAACTGGGCTGAACACATCTGTCGCATGTCAGACAAAAACTGGGCCAAACTGACCACCCATGGGTCCCACTTAATGGCAGACGAACAACGCGGCAGGCGCAGGCGGAGATGGCGGGATGAGCTTATATCAAAAAGACTGATCCTCTACAGCAACGGACAGAGAGAAGTAGAAGAAGAGTGGGGGAGGCCTTTGCGCTGCAGTGGGACACTACAGACTCATAATAATAAAGAATAGTTCAGATTGCACGTCTCTGTTCAAATCAAATCAAATCAAATCAAATGTTTTTATTTCAAATAAGCTTTCACAAGCGTTTATGAAACGTTATTGACTCTAGTTGCACGGTTCCAAAAAGTTGATCTCATGGAGAAGAATCCGGCAAGAAACTCCATAGACACTCTTTTAAAATATATTGTTTTAACATAATTTGCTACATGACAATTTGTTACATGACATTTTGCTTTTTGCTACTTTCTTCCTGTTCACTGTGTTGTGTCTGTAGTTCTGTCGTGCTAATAATTTACTGTTATCACATTATATCCGTGTTAGTCCTGCCTATTTCTTTTACACCTACAATAGAATCCTTCAGTCTTTAGTAGGTTTCTACTAACACTAATGATTACCATAAATATTTGTATGACAACCCTAATGTTTTAGTGGTATTTGAAACACGGAGGGATCTAAGAATGAAAATTGTATGACCATCTTATGCCATCCAGGGCCACCCTTAGGGACATGACTAGAGTTTAACACCCATTGGTAGATAGTAAAAAAAATATAATTTTATTTTTATAACCTTCAACTTATTCGTAGCCGGCAACCTTGCAAGCTGGAACCCTAGGCTTATACCCCTTAATCTAAAATAAAGAACAAATTAAAACTAACTTGCATAAAGCGACTCACAGGAGAGAGTGTCAGCAGAGAGCGAGGCCATGAGCGGAGGTGACGTCAGAGAGCGAGCGTCCGCCGACGGCAGTACGTACTTCTGTCGCTTGGACGGCTTCGGCTTCAGGCCGGCCTTGCGGGCAGTCTTCAGTAAAGTCTTCTTGGCGAAACCCCTGTAAACACACAATAACGTTGTAGATTGTAGCGATTCATTCTATTGATGTAGTAGTCGCAATTACGTCACAGCTCAAAAATATGAAATTTCTAATGAAACAAAATTTCCTAGTGAAGGAAAGATTCGGCCTAAGGCAGGGTTTGAACCTGCATCCCTCTGGTTAAGTACAGACGCTTTACCAACTAAGCTACCGAGACCACTGCATGTGATATCGAGTTTGTCTTCCACATTTTACGAATACAAATTAAAATGACTAAAACTTTTGCTTGATATCGCTCTTGTACTACTAGAAATAGAAGACTAGAATACTCTACATGACTATTTGCTAAACGATTTTTGAGGCTAAACGTTTAGCCTTGCTCGCCAAATTCCATTTTATGCAAATTGTTCATTTACAACACATACTAGGTACAGTCGCAAGCACATCAAGTTACCACAAAATGAAAAAAAATCTCAGTTGATTTTGAACTGTATTTTCAACAATTTAAGGTTTGAAATCATTTGGAGCAATTTCACAGTCTCGTATACCTTGACCTACTGGCGACTGTACAATCGCAAGCACATCAGGTTATGCAAAACTGACAAAAATCTCCAAATGCTTTTAAACCTTAAAACGTTGACGATAAAGCACAAAATCGATTCAGCAGTGGACTTTGTTGAGCTGATATGATGATGATGATAGTTGGGCTAGTTACTTGAGCGTGTGGTGCTTGGGCGTGTGATGCTTGGGCGGCGGCTGTGAGCGCGGCGCCAGCGCGAAGTGCAGCAGCGGGTGGTCCGGGTGCCGCAGGCGAGCTACTGACTTGCGGAAACTCTCCACCGCCTCGCTGCTCACCTCCTCGTCCAGAGCCACCTGAGGTCACATGGCTACAATCAGCGGCAATGCGGCGGTCGGATAGTGAACAAACTTAATAAAATATACAATAAATTGAAAATTCAAAAAAACCCCCGACAATTGCATTATATCTCGACCGATTTTCATCAAACACCCTTAAGAACACGTCCGACTAATTCACCTTACAAACAAAAAAAACTAAATCAAAATCGTATCATCCGTTCGGAAGCTACGATACCACAGACAGACACACACACAGACACGTCAAACTTATAACACCCCGTCTTTTTTGAGTCGGGGGTTAAAAACAAACATAACATAACATACCATCACGCCTGTATTCCCCGAAAGGTTCGGCAAAGGTGTACTAATGTAAACCCACGCTTTGGTGGTATATTTAGGTCCCATGTAATAGGGGAGCGAGCTTATTGCCATTAACTGGGCATGAATCCAGACTCCAAGCTGCTACTGAAAATTTCATAGAAAAACTCAAGCACACTGCTGGACCTGGGGATCGAACTCATGACCTTTAACTAACGAGGCAGTCTCGGTGGTCAGGTGGCCTAAATAATGGAATAATTAATGAAATATAGAAATGAATATTAATCGTATTCTGAAAAAAACAACATGGATGCTTTTATAATTTTTTGGTGGTTGAAAGGGGATGCTTTTTATCTTTTCCGCAAAACGAGTGTTAGTAAAGTTGCATGACGTATCCTCACGTAGGTACAGTCACGAGCAGAAATATTTAAACTTCACTGAAATTCGAAAGCAATTTCCTTTTAGAGTATCGATTCAAATAGGTATTATTACAAAAATATCGTATCGATACGAATAGGTATCGATTCAAATAGGTTGTCGAAATATTATTGATTCACAAGTTAGGACCACCTTTGTACCAAGTAGGCATAAAATACTAATAAAATTAAATTCGCCTTAAATTTCACTCATACATTACCTTGATGAGCTGGAAGGTGGCAGATCTGAGCTGCAGACCTTCTTGCAGCGACTGTTCCAAGTGCGGCAGGTAATGCGTGCGAACTGCCTTCTCCCGCGTCAAGGAACATAGCGGGAACGAACGGACTGCCGTCTGTTCGCAAGCTGTTGATGAAATGGAACATTTATGTCATGTGGTCAGGAACAATAGCTTCAAATGTGTTCGTATTTTGCATCATATATAGTCGTCCGACAGCAAAAAGGCTTGTTTTAATACTGATTTTAAAAAATTTCTACTGTTTGAAAACCCTTAAATAATTTTAGAAGAACACTATGAACTGCCGACTTTTTCAACGATTTCTAGGTTAAAAATAAATTGCAATTTAATCGGGGACATTGCATCAAATCTAATATTTGAGTTGAACTAGGCCAGTACCTATTTATTAATTTATTTTTTTGTAAAAAAAAAGGTTACTAGCAATGTGGGTCACACATTACTAGTAATCTTGTAAACCCCTCGTGCTAAGCTAAATGCTTGTGTTACGAGTGGGTTCACGTCGGTAGTGCAATGGGCGAGTTTCGAACCGGTAACCACATGATCACAAGTCCGACGCTCTAGCCATTAGGCTACCGCCGCTTCATATTACCGCCGTATTAGCTGTAGTATCAGTAGTAATTCCCAATACGGGTGGTTCCCTAATGGTGAAGAGCTGGCAAGAAACTCCATAGATTCTATTAAATTGTTTTTTTTTTTTCATTTGTTTACAATGTAGTTCTATCAATGTGAGAATTATGCAGTATGAATTAGGAATTAGATCATCTTTTGTACAGTTGATTCGAAATAACTGTGCTTGTCTGAAGTTAGCCGTTCGTAACTACTGCGCTGCCTGATAAAATCGCTTAATTGTCTTAACACATATCTAAATTAGTAAAGAAAATAATCACAAATGTGAAACACTGAAGCGGCGGTAGCCTAATTGCTAGGGCGTCGGACTTGCGATCATGAGGTTGCCGGTTCGAAACCCACCCATTGCACTACCGACGTATACCCACTCGTCATACAAGCATTTAGCTTAGCACGGGGGGTTAACAAGAATACTAGCTAGTAAGCTTTAAAAAAATATACGAACCCAATTGTCTTAACACAGACAATTTCTATTAAATTTTACCACTACTAAACCACTTGCTGACAACTTCAGACAAGTTAAGTTATTTCAAACGACCTTGCAGCTCTAGTTAATTTGTTGACGTACCGTATGGGTCAGTGGGCGTGCCCTTGAACACGAGCCGGTAGTTGGTGAGGAACAGCGCGCCCTCTGCCGGCAGCAGCGCCGTGTGCCGCCCGTCACACACTAGGTACGCGCGCAGGGCTGGCACCGACACTGTCTCGCCCGGGACCAGCGCCGGCGCAACTATACGAGGCTGGAACCATCATTAACTTCATAAAAGATAATCGACAACAAACATGTGTGTAATGTGTTTCCTTCAAATGAGCTTATGTGAGAATTTTTAAACCGTTATAAATCTAATTACATACCATCACGCCTGTATTCCCCGAAGGGTTAGGCAGAGGTGTAATTAAAGTACACCCACAGTTCGCCGGTATGTTTAGATCCCATGTAATAGGGGGCGAGCCTATTGCCATTTACCGGGCACAAATCCAGACTCCGAGCTGCTAGGTACTGAGAATTTCATAGAAAAACCCAATAACATTTTGCTCGATCTGGGGATCGAACCCAAGACCTCTAGCATAACAGTCGCGATTGGGACCACTAGACTAACGAGGCAGTCCTCATAAATCTAATTATTTGATAATAATAATCTTTTCTTATAAAAATAGGTATTTAAAAATGTTACATAATATGTAAAAAGTGTGAATAAAGGAATTATTTATTGAACATTATTTATAGTTACCAATTAATTATTTGAAGAATCATTTAAATTTTTTAGGGTTCCGTATTAAAATTATGTCAAATTCAAGGATAGCATAATGAGATGTCGTTATCTTTGTGATATTTTTTTAAATCAGTAATTTGTAATAAATAAAATCCAAAAAATATTTTGTTATTTTTTTATCCATTCTATGTTACTTCCTTCGTAGAAGTTTAGGTAAATATAATCTATAGACGCGTTCCACTTGGCGATCACAACGATCAAAACGCTCCTTTAGCCGTTCCACATGGCGACCGCGGTCGTTGTGGTCGCGGCGTTAACGTCACTCATGACGTCATGACTTACGCCCACGACGACCCATTTGAAAACATGGGTCGAAGCGATCGTTGAGAAAATCCTAAACTCCGTCCACTTTGGTTTACGACAGTAACGCTCACAAGCAAGTGGAATGGGACAAACTGCGGTCGTGAGCGTGATCGTTATGATCGCCAAGTGGAACGCGGCCTATGTATTCCGATCTCAGCTCTTGACCGTTTAACGGGCACAACACTAAATGTGTACTATGTAGGTTAGTTTTAACTCGTATAAGATTTATAATAAAGTTTTTTGAGCCACTCTATGTTATTGCCTTCCTCCAGTCTTCTAATTTAGCTAAATATACTGCAGCTATTCAGCTATTATATATGGAAGATAAAGAGGATGAATTATTAAAAATAAACTGCCACCAAAAAGTATTTACTTATACTCTGCCATGAACACCATTTAATCTATTAACTGTAATTTTTCATCATTTTATTAATGATGAAATATGACAGTTTTGTATCGCGTCATGTAGAAGATTTTCTATATACAAACATTATTATTAATTCTTTTTTAAGTGTTCCTCCAAGACTTTTGCTACTATTTTTCTTCTTGAACCAACCCTGTAGTACGACAAACAAAACATAAAAATAATTATTCTAATTGGTCAAGCCCTTTTTGTGTTTAGGCGAGACGAACGGCGATTGATTTATATATAAAAAGGAAGAAAAAAGGCGTATTCTATATTGTAGATGTCTGGTGATGCGACAGGTGGTAGTTACCTTCTGTACTGGAGGCAGGCGGCGGCTCTCCCTGGCGACGGCATCCAGCGCCTCCAGGTGCATGTGCACCACGCCCGGCACCATCTGGTGCAGGCAGCGCACGTGGTCAGCAGTCACTCCGCCCTCCGTACACACCTACCGACATACCACCCACCATCTGAATATGTCGTCTTACCGTCGTCATGTATGAGTTTAATATAAAATGTGTTTAAAGAATAATGTTCAATCGTTCTGTTCAATATAGCGCAGGGGACGCCAGATGGCGGACCGCCGACCCATTTTGTGCGGACCGCGAGAACAGCAACTCGCACTACAGAGTACGCAATTTATTAAACATTAAAAAAAATACTATACACACTGTACACTTTTTTTACATATCAATGTAAAAAAATACCTTTGTTATTTCCGTAATTACAGGTGTTTAATATTTTTTTCTTGTATTACCTTCTGTGGGTTTGCGTAATCTATGCTTTAATAAATAAAACTAAGAATTAAACACCAGAAACAGGTGAAACCGCGAGTGACACGTATCACTTATTAATAATATTTTTTAACAAGACCATTCATAGTAAAGAGTCCTCATCAACTTAATAAAATCCATTACATTGTCCCACTGCTGGACACGGGTCGTCTCTCAAGACTAGGATTAGTCTATAGTTCACCACGCTAGCCTACTACTGGTTGGCAGACTTCACACTCCGTCAAGAAAATCTCTCAGGCCATGTTTCCTCACGATGTTTTTCCTTCACCGTTTAAGCGCGTGATAAATAATTATTAATACACATGATTTTAAGTCAGGAAGTGAATGTCTTTGCTCTAGATTCAAACTCGAGACATTTGACTTGGCAGTTCAAGGGTCATATTATCATTAGGCTATCACACGGCTGTCGCAACCGGTACTAAACAATATGAACAACCAACTGTTGCCCGCTGTTTCACTCATTATACTAGAGATAATTATATAGCCTATTTTCATCTCCAAGGTCCAATCTAACACAAGCACGCGATTGCTTCATGGTTAAAATGGGATCGGATGGCCCCGGACCATATAAAAAAGGAGCGAGACCGTGACATTCTTTCTGACCGATTTGCAAAACCGAGTCATATTTTAATAAATAATGTCTGTGACTCACCTTGTCAACGAATCTAGACACCATTTTGATGACATTGTTGCCAGCTTCGCCGGGATCCGCTTCCTCGAACCCGGACTCCGCATCTACGCTGTCAGACTCTGCAACACTGAAGAAAAAAAACGATACAAATTGGTTTCATTTCAAAAACGGCAAACTAGCGGTTGACCAATTGACGTCAATTGGTCAACGGCTAGTTTACCGTTAAGACGAAAAAAGACGTTAAGACGAAAAAAGCTCAAATACCCATTTACCATACCAGAAGTTTGGAAATAACTGAGCCTGAGAAATAAAATTGCTTAAGGTATACATAAAAATGGAAATAATTAAAGAAAATAATCACAAATGCGAAACATATACGACCCCAATTGCCCTTACACCGACTCTTTCTATTAAATTTTACCTCTGCTCAGCCACTTGTTGACAACTTTAGACAAGCACAGTTATTTCGAACCGTCTGTATATAAAATTGTTAGAGGATCATTTGGCTGTCCCATTTCAAAACCCAGTAAGGGACAACCTTTTTGCAATGAAACTATTTCACAAAAATTCGTTGTCGCTAACTGGGTTTTGAAATGGGGCAGTAATATTACACAATATACAACTAAATATAAAATAAGACTGCCCCATTAGTATAGTGGTTCTAAACGCAACTTCTATGCTAGAGGTCCTGGGCTCGATCCCCAGGTCGAGCAAAGTGTTATTGAGTTTTTCTATGAAATTCTCAGTAGCAGCTCGGAGTCTGGATTTGTGCCCGCTTAATGGCAATAGGCTCGCCTCCTATTAAATGGGACCTAAACATATCGGCGAAATATGGGTGTACTTTAGTACACCTCTGCCTAACCTTTTGGGGAATACAGGCGTGACGGTATGTTTGTATGTATATAAAAATAAATCTTACCTATTAGTAATACTATTGCTAGCTCTGTCGGCGTCATCGCCTCTGACGTCAGCGCGTCTGCCGGCGCCCTCTAGCGGCAGTAACAGGTAAACCATCCGGTTGGCGTAGTGTATCGCCTGGCTGTATAGCGTGGATTCTTCGCTCGCTATTAATTCGCGTTGCTTTTCTGTGGGAAATGAATTACATTCGACAAAAGAGTTAAGTATACAGACAGCGAAAGACTGCGTCATCATCTCGACATTGATTGTATCATAAATAAATTAAATTAATTATTCGGAAAGACTGCGTCATCATTTAGACATTGATTGCGTTATAAATAATTAATTATTCGTCAAAGGGCAGTCAACAATATCTGCATCGAGTGGCTAGAATGGCTTTGAACAGATATGTTCAAAAATTATTGCCTATATCTAGGAATCTATGGTTAATCTAGGAATATTATAGGCCTAATAACTTTCTAGATTATCTCTCTTATTATTGGTAAACACTGTATGGAAAATCCGTACAGTACTTGTTGATATTAGCTCGAAAGTCACTGGACTTTAATTTATAATATGTAGTCATACAAAAGGTTTGATCCAGACCGATCAACATCCACCAATTATTTGTTCCACTGCTGAGCACGGGTCTCTCCTCAAAATGAGAACGATAAGTGTATAGACCACCACGCTAGCCTCGTGTGGTTTGGCAGACTTCACAAGCCATCGACACAACCTCTTAGACATACAGTTTTCCTCAAGATGTTTTCCTTCATCTTTGAAACGCGCGATAATTATCTATTAATGCGTACATAACTTCTAAAAGCCAGAGGTGTCCATGCCTTTGATTTGAACTCAAGACCTTTGACTTAGTAGTCCAACTTGGTCATATTACTAGGCTATCGTTTTTTATCATTGCGGATTTGATCCAAATAAATTAAAATACATGAATAGAATACCTGGTGTTAAGCTGGGCCACAACCTCATTTGTTCGGCAGCGATCTCCAACGCGCTCGGCTCTTGTGCTTTCAACAGAGACATATACTCCTCGTCATCTCTGAAACAACATACCATTATGGTACGGTCGACAGCAGATGAAGTTACCACAAAAGGTAAATTTTTCTCAGCTGATTTTGAACTTAATCACCAATATTTTAAGGTTTCAAATCATTTGGAGAAATTTGTCAGTTTTGTTTTACCTGTTTGTTGTGCGACTGTACATATTTCTCGCTTGTGTTCTCATCAATGTAGTTTTTTATACAGACTATGAACTTTCTAATTAGTCTTGTGATCCTAAGCGCGACTGCAACGCTAGAGGTATTTGATTAGGTTCCCAGATCGAGATTCAGTAGCAGCAAGGAGTTCGGATTTGTACCCGGTTAATGGTAATAAGTTCGCTCCCTATATCCCTAGCAAAGTGTAGATGTACATTAGTACACCTCTGTCTTACCTGTTGGGGAATACAAGCGTGATGATTTTTTTATGTGTGGAGCAGCATATCTCCCTCTTTATCGTAAAACGATCGCAATAACACGTTGTGTTACGACCTCTGAGCAGCTTAATTAGCTAAAGCATCTGGGTTCAAAAGTAACCGTATAGGTATGTATGTCTTTCGTACCTTGGACTAGGGACTCTCTGGTGAGGTGGGTTGGGTAGGTACAAGGCTTTGATGTCTCTCTGCACATCTTGGTAGAAGGCTGCCTCCCAGAACTGCTGGCTTGTCCACACAGGATGTTCCTGAGAAAAAAATATATAAGTTTAAATTTATAGTCTACCATCGTATTCGAAATAACTAAAATAAAAATAACTGCGCGTCTAAAGTTGTGGTACCCGAGTGGTTTTGCAGTGGTTAATCTTAATACTAAACCTCAATGTAAATAAATCGGTGTCGTAATTGTGATTGTTTCCTTAATGGTTACGTTAATTTATGTAAAAACACTTATTGTAATGTTTGACATGTAGTCGTTGCCGAATCAGCTCAGAGTCTGGAAATAAAGTTACCTTTCAGCACTTGAATCACAATGTACAGTGATATTTGTGAAACACTAATTACCTCCCAGGTATTTTTTATGGGCTAACTCGGCAAACGAGTAGGCGAGCAACTTGGTGGTAAGTAGTCATCGCCGCCCATTGTATCTACAATACCAAAGGAGTTGCAGATGTGTCGCCGAGCCTATTACGGAAAAAAGGGCAGAAGGAAGGGTAGAGGGAGGAATTGGGCAACAGTATGTATACTGCTACTTGACGTCGCTATTCTGTGGGAGGGTATTACTTTCCCGGTCGTGACGGCCCATTCATGCTGCACGTAGATATGCCAGCGAGACACGACTACACTACTAAAACGTCTTTTGTCATGACTTTGTACAAACAATAAATTTACTTACCGAAAATTTCAATATTTGAAAATAAAATGGGATGAATTATTAAAATTCATACAGTCATACATTCATGCAATAATCCTACCTGTATGCACATGTAAGCGTATTGTATGACTCCGGTGCACAGCTTGCGACAGTAGGCGGTGGCGAGGGGCAGCATGGCCGCCGCTATCGTGTGCTCATCCTGCGCAGTCGCCGATTGAAGCGCACAGTTCATTAGCCTGCAACAATAGATACATTTTAATTATTAAATATTTTGAACAGAGAATTACAGACGACGATTAAGTATTTAGAGATCTTTGGAGTCGATAGTTACGATCACAAATTGATATCATATTGGGACTTTTCCATATGTTCATGATGTTCATTATATCTCGACCGATTTTCATCAAACATGGCGTGTTCATCATGTGTGTGTTTGTCTGTCTGTCTGTGGAATCGTGGCTCTGTGTGAATAAGTCGGGTGTGTTAAGAACACACCCGACTTATTCACATTTCAAACAAAAAAAAACTACTTAAATCAAAATTGGTTCATCCGTTCGGGAGCCACGATTCCACAGACAGACAAACACACACACAGACACGTCAAACTTATAACACACCGTCCTTTTTGCGTCGCGGGTTAAAAAGTAAGTCCTCCGCCGCGTCTGTTTGCGATAAACTCAAAAACTAGTGAACGGATTTTCATGCAGTTTTCACCAATAGACAGAGTGCATCATGAGGAAGGTTTAAGTGTATAATTTGTTTACAACCGGTCAAAGCCGGGGCGGACTATTAGTATCAAATAAAAAAATATATCACAAGAAGCTTACATATGTATACGGTCGCCGTGATGCTATAGCCGCAAAAAGAAAAAAAAAAGTACTTCTAATAATTGGTTCACCAATCTATACAAATATTATATAGAGGTAAAGTTCGTGACGTTGTAGGGGGTAATCTCTGGATTGCAATAAATGATTTGATTTACTGAACCAATTTCCAAAATTCTTTGACCAATAGAAAGCTACATTATTGCTGAGTGCCATGCTTTGCTGCTTTATATTATCCCCAAAAATGAAAAGAAACGTATAGTCCAAAAAGGCGAAGCCGCGGGCGGGAAGCTAGTTATTAATACCTATATCAATTAATGCATTGAGTACAACTGACTTGGATAAGACGCAGGTGGAGCAAGAGCATCACAATAAAAGATAAAATTTACGAACCGTCTTGTTTTCTTGTTTTAAATAATTCTCTTGTTTTAAACAAAGTCACAACACACAATACTGAAACACCAACATCCAACAATGCTTTCGATCAACTGAGCACTTCTATCGAGACAGGCGTAGAAAATGTGTGATAGACGCTTTTCGACGACGATTGTGCGAGCCTTATTTTCTACCCACTTTTGTGTAATATTTAGTCAAATACCCGTAGCGCCATCTGTGCATGTTATAAGGAACTTCGCCGTTTTAAAGTGACCATGACTATAATTATGAGCAAGAGAGAGAGAGATCAATTTTGACTTTGTATATTAAAAAAAAATCCACCATGATATAAAAAAATACATATATTGCGTATTATATTATAAGGTTTTTAACTGTAAAATTGTAATTTACCCGTGTAAATAAGTATCAGATTCATCGCTCAACAGAAGTTATTTTAAATAATTATAGAAAAAAATATAATTATGAAAATAACATACATTGTATAAACGTAAAAGAATCAGATATTAAAGTTATGGCCGCAGAACATGTCATATCGTGCTATATATTGGTCAAAGAAAACGTAACATGCCTAAATTTTCTGAAATGTCTAGCTTGTGGGTAGTAAGTGGCGCCCTCTGTGTGTTTTTTTCGGTGATCTACGCTGATGACTTTGTAAGTTTTCATTAATATCTTTTTAAAATTTATGTTCACAAAAATACTTTATTCAGTTCCCACAAGGTACGCACGGCTACACATCAAGCTACATAGGTATACAAAACCAGTATAGACTGGCCTTGACTTTTGAGGAAAACTTTTACAGTAGGAGTCCAGTCTAAACTAGATTTGTCTAGCTTGAATGTGTAGCCGTGTGTATGTACAGTCGCCAGCAGGTCAAGGTATACAAAACTGTCAAATTTCTCCAAATGATTTTAAACCTTAAATTGTTGAACATACAGTTCAAAATCAACTGAGAAAATTTGTCATTTTGATGTAACTAACCCATTGCACTACCGACGTGAACCCACTCGTAACACAAGCATTTAGCTTAGCACGAGGGGTTAACAAGAATACTAGTAATGAACATCATCAATGAACCCACATCTTGGTGTGCTGGTGGCCACCGTAGAATAAACAGGCAAATTTGATTTTCACCCCGAAATAGTATCCATAGCATTTTTGTTATGGATACTATATTTTGGGCTGTATAAAGGAAGAACATGTAGAAGGAGGAAATTCTTAATTAGTCTACATAGATAATAAAAGTTCGTTTATACAAAAATAATGATGCTGACCACGATTCTCAGACATGAGAGACAGACCCTAGAGGGAGATAGAAAAATATTCTAAATCATATTAGTCTAGTTTAGCGTATTTATAAAGCCTCTATCTAGACTTGTGTCCTACAGCTAGGCAAGAACCTCTTTTAACACAGTCCAGGATTATCTTGAGCAGCCAGTCAGGATAGGGAATGCTGGCCTGTTCTGCAAACGCGGCAGGAGGCTTTCTATCACGTTCGCAGATATCGATCGAAACCAATCCGAGCCCAGTTTTTTTTTATATTGTATAACTCGGCAAACGAGCAGGCGAGCTACTTGATGGTAAGTAGTCATCGCCGCCCATGGACATCTGAAACACCAAAGGAGTTACAGATGCGTTGTCGAGCCTATTTAAGAAAAATGGGGGGAAGGAGAAAGCAAGAATGAGTCTGAGGGAGAAATCGAGCCTATAATACCAAAATACCGTTATTTTATTCCAGGGCCCGGGCATATGGGACCCAATATCCATACAGAAATGTGAGGAGCCAGACCACAAGTTCAAGTACGACTTGCAACTGGAGAACTGCAATGCCACTCATGGAATGGTCAAAGGACATATCGTATCTGAAGAAACGTTTACCAAGGATTTCGGGGTAGGTATTCTTACGTACTTAGGGATGTGCCCTACCGGGCGTTCAGCAAGGAGGTTCTGGGGTGGTCCATTAAGAGGACACAGTGTCTCCCTCCATGGGCTGATGTGGGCCAACGGGGTGGTTTTAGTGGGCCACTATTCGCCTTTTGAAGGTTTCCGCCCGTAAACATAAAAAAGGTATTCTTACATGTCCAGAGGGTGGAAAGAACGACCGGGTCCTAGGGTTATTATTAGGCGAAGAGTGAGTGCCTATTTAGCAACTGTCTAATGGTAGTCGAAAAATGAGTCTCTGAGAGAATATACCATTTTTGAGGTGTTCAATTTTATTTAAACTGTTCTTTTTAGGGTTCCGTAGCCACATGGCAAAAAACGGAACCCTTATAGATTCGTCATGTCTGTCTGTCTGTCCGTCCGTATGTCACAGTTTTTTTTCTCTGAAACTATAAGATATCAGAAACTATGCTGTTGAAACTTGGTAAGTAGATGTATTCAGTGAACCGCATTAAGATTTTTACACAAAAAGAGAAAAAAACCAAAAAATGGGGGTTCCCCATACTGCAACTCATAAATTATTTTTTTTTCATAAAAGCCATACATGTGAGGTATCTATGGATAGCTCTTCAAAAATGATATTGAGGTTTCTAATATCATTTTTTTCTAAACTGAATAGTTTGCGCGATGGACACTTCCAAAGTGGTAAAACGCGTGTGGGGAGGTCACGCGTTTTACCACTTTGGAAGTGTCCCTCGCGCAAACTATTAAAATGAGAGAACCCTGTAACTTCTAAAATAAGAGAATGATATAACTAAAAAAAATATATGATGTACATTATGTTAAATTATGTAAACTTTCAACGAAAATTGGTTTGAAAGATATCTAGTAATAAGTTTTTTCTAATACGTCATAAATCGTAATGGCACGGAACCCTCCGTGAGCGAGTCCGACTCGCACTTGGCCGGTTTTTTTTTAATTGATAAAAATAAGCTCCATGTACTGGTTTCTGACATAATACATTGAAATGAAACTACTTTTTACAAATTTTGCTCTAATTAAATATAAATTAACTTTAGAAATTTTTAATCCTTAGAAACGTTTAGGCTTGAGTAGTGTTTTAGGTGCAGCTAGTTGAAGGGGTTTCGAGGTTTTAAGTTTTAATTCTTTACATACAGATCCGGCTCGTGTTATACAAGTACGATGGCGACGAGTGCAAGCAGATGCAGATGTTTCAAGAGGACTGTCTCTTCAACTTCGTCATGACATATGCCGAGGACGATGTCAAGGGCCTTTTGACTTCCTGTGGCGTAGACCCACCGGATGTTCCCATAGAAAAGGTACCAGTTGATCATCACCAACCTCGCTATTTCATAGCTATGTTGAAGTCGTTAGTCTTGATGCGGCTGGATATGAAAGCCTCCACAACTTAATGTCTTGGTATTTTTTTTATGGGATTATATGGCAAACGAACGGGCGAGCTACCTGATGGTAAGTCATCGTCGCCCATGGACATCTGCAATACCAAAGGAGTTGCAGATGCGTTGCCAAGCTTATTTAGGGAAAGGGAGGGGAAAGGAAAAAAGGAGGAGGAAGGGGATTGGGGCTCCGGCCCTCTCGTTCACCGAATGAAGCGCAGTAGCGAAACGCTACTCCTCGGACTTCGGTCTTCTGTGAGAGTGTGGTATACTTCCCCAGTCAAGCCGGCCCATTCATTCAAATTCAATTCAATGCAAATAGCGTGGCCCTATCACAAATAAATATTGCCTAATGATGTTTTCTTTCACCGTTTAAACGAGTATAAATTAATTTTAATACGCTCATAATTTCCAAGCTTATTGCACACCAAAACTCAAATCGTTAATAAGCCACACCAACCTTAAGTTAAACTAAGGGACCACTACTGGACTGGACTACTACTGGGCATATTTGGCACATGTCTGAAGAATTGTGGGCGAAATCTATGACAATGTGGATACCACAAAAGCTTTTACAAAGTGTGGATACAGATCACTCCGAATCGAGAAGAAACGGAGGCCTTTGTCGTGCAAAAAGAAGTTCACGACTGACAAAAAAATAAACAAAAAAATATATTTCAGAAAGTCAAAGGCCTTGGAAACATATTTGAGACCTATGAATTGGCAGTCTATGGTCAACATTATGCTTAAGCAACATTGTAAACATATACAGCATAATCTTGCAGTATCATTTAGTAAAAGAGATATCCATGATATTTAACGATACCTGAAAGTCGTCTAATGTTATTAATATTATTCGCAGGGAGAATACGACGTAAATGATTACGTCTTTGCCAAGAGACAAGGTATGGGCGTCTATGGATCCTTCTTGCTGAAATCCATTATTTTGGAAGGAGATAAAGAAGTAGGATGCATGGAACTTAAAGTAGAGTTCCATACATTTGAAGATTAAGAAATGGTCACAAAAAGGAAAAATATGTTAACATAACAATTCAATATTCAATATAATCCTTTATCTTTAAGTGTATGGTATCAAATAAATGTTTCAAGTGTATTATGTACTGATGTTTTACTTGTCAACCTTTTTTATTACTGCTGGTTTGAATATGTTTGAATTAAACCTTAAGATATGAGTTTAGCTTAGCTGAAAGGTTGTTAAACTGTCAATTAAACAAGGCACATCCTTAAATGGATGTAAGGACTTGCTACTCATATTCAATTACAAAAAAAAATATAATCCTTTAAAGTTCAGAATATTTTACTCAGAACTTGAAACGGTTATCATTTTTGTTTTCACAATAATTTTGCACGAAAGAAGCTAGGATTTCTGATGGAACATATTTTTAATCAGTCATTTACCCAATGCGTATTAAAAAAAATTGTAAACATGTATACAAAATAAAAAACTACTATAATAAATATTGAGGTGTCCCGTAATCATGGATAACCTGCATAAAAGACCTCAATCAAAGGTATCAACGCCGTGTCTGCTAGACTTGAGGTCTGATTCAAGTAGACCAAAGCTAAAGCTTAAAACCTACACTTTTTTTTAATCTCAGTAGCAACTTAAAGTTTGTACAGCATCGCAGTTGCATACCAGTAATCTACGTGCATTAGGTACATCTCTGCTAACCTGATACAGATATAGACGTGTTAAATGTAGAAACAACGCCTTTTCACTACTATAAACGAGTTACTACTGGGATGTATTACTCGCGTTCATGTTTCGAGACAATTCTGGACTTTAACGAAGTCCTTGATCATGTGCGGTATACGAGAGAAGCGAACTCTTTAAATCATATTGCAGCCTTTTTACAATTTTTTTTGTTCAAATGACACAAGGATACGGTCTAAGCGGCAACTCAGATCAAATAAAAAGTAAAGATGGAACTTTGCGAACAAAGCAGTGAGGCCGGCTGAAACTACGCCATGCCGTGTACAACACACGGCATGGCGTAGCACACGTGACAAGATAAGGCGTAGTTAACTAATACAAGTGTGCGTGTAATTGTGTGTTGTACACGGCATGGCGTAGTTTCAGCCGGCCTCACTGCTTTGTTCGCAAAGTTCCATCTTTACTTTTTATTTGATCTGAGAGCGGCAATCGCAAGGTACAGACACCAGCAACGCCGGCAACTCAGTTGTTAAGTCTCATGTTGTGGACTGTTGAGGTGTCGAAACAAATGGAGGATCCTTCGACCAGGCAAGTGTTTTTGCCTGTAGTATTAATGTCAGCTTATGCTAGAAATGGCTTAAAGAGACCTACTTCCAGCAGTGGACGAATACGAGATGATGATGATGATGCTGGAAATGTATAGCTTCGTTTGGAGCCGTGTGTACCACCGCATTATCAAATATTCTACCCTAGACTAACTCAACACAAGTCCCACCACCATATAAATTTTAAATCCTTTACTACTGAAATTGCGCCACTGATGCAGCAATTTATTTGGCCACCTACTGGGCCCAAGTTATATACAAAAAATATGCGTATACTTATTATAATAACTGGGCCCAACGGTATAAATTATAAATTAAAAAAACCCCGACAATTGCATTATATCTCAACCGATTTTCATCAAACATAGCTAAGAACACTCCCGACTAATTCACCTCTAACAAAAAAAAACTAAATCAAAATCGGTTCATCCGTTCGGGAACTACGATGCCACAGACAGACACATACACAGAGACACGTCAAACTAATATCATCCCGTCGTATAATAATATTACCAAGGTGTTTGCCATTGACACGACCAGAAGAAGAAGTATCTTTGGCTACCATGGTCGGAGCCAAGAGACCCTCGATTACATTCGCCAGAAAGTTTGCATCGTATTACAGCCTTGCAATGCATTTAAATAGCAGCGTGATCAGTTTCAGTTACCTACTTATTTAACCTTTGATTATTATCTGTAACGATGTTTACCTGTTTACCGTATTGATGAATAAGATAGGATAATTATTATGGCCAGTGAACATGCTATGTCATATGATGGTCATGTTATTTATTGTGCCCAATGTGTTACATATAAAGCATTGTGCACACCAATGTTAAACACACCAGAGCAATGTTGAACTTGTGGATATTATGTGGGATAATTTGGTGTTCAATTCTTCAAGTTTTTAGTGGTGATATTGTAAGATTATTTTTTTCTATTAAGACTTATGTAACGCCTGTCTTCCCGAGGAGTAATGGAGAAGTGTACGAAGGTGCAATCACAGTTTACTGATATGGTAAACACTGAACAGGGGCCTATTGTCATTCAAATACCATCACGCTTTGACTTCCCTTCCGCAAAGGGTTAAACAGAGGTGTATTTGTAAGCTTAGCTAGCTTGTTGTTAGAAGGTTAGCTTAGTTGATAAAGGGTCTGGTGGACTTAACCAGAGGTACGCAGGTTCAAACTCTGCCTGACGTTTTTTTCTTTCACTATACAATTCACAGTACAAACTATATTATTCAGACACTTTAATCCTATGCGTATTATTTAACTTCCAGGGCCCTGGCTTGTGGCAGGTGCACTTTATACAGAAATGTGACGAGGACAATCACATCTTTAAGTTTGACGTGCATAAGAAGAAGATCAACCGCACTCATGACGGCTATTACGGAAAACTCATACTGAATGAAAAACTCACAGACGAGTTCGGAGTGAGTTGTAAAATACATAGAAATATAAGTAGTTATAGACTCAAAGTCAGCCTTGGGCGCGAAATTTATTTTTTTCTGGGTTTTTCGCAAATTATTCGGCCCAAGGCTGACGCTTTAGCTTTAAGATTAAAAAGTTGAATAATTTAATTCCTAAGGGTAAACATATGTACTCATAACATGACCAAAAAATAATTTAAAATAAACATTTAAAAAAACTCCCGACAAAAAAACCTCTATAAAGGAAAAAAATATAATTATCTAAATGCGTTTCTATGCGTGTAATTTAAGGCTAAACGTTCAGCCTTGAGAGTCAAATTTATTTGTTTTTGGTTATTCGAAAATTGTTCGTATTCATCACATTCTAGGTACAGTCACCAGCACAACAGGTTACCACAAAATGTCAAGTTTTGAACATAATCATAAAGGTTTTAAGGTTTAAAATCGTTTGGAGAAATTTGACGACTGTACTTAGAAGTAGCATTCCAGATTTGGCCAGCCGAGCAATATTGGAAAAATAATTATATACATATCATCTGTAATATTGTCTATGCTGAACCTTTATTGTTTAGATTCGCGTAGACATCTGCAAACACGTGGATGGTGGGTGCAAGCAGTACCAAGTATTGTCAGACGAGAACGGCGTCAATTTTGTCAAGAAATACGCCGAGAAAAACGTTCAAGCTCTCCTGGAGTTGGCTAGCATTGAGCCCGCGGATTTTCCGATAGAAAAGGTAGGCCAAACAATAGCCTTAACAAGACACTGCTATTTTAACAAGCACATATTCAACTTAAGGCTGAGCTATACGCGTAATGCGCATCTGGGGAAACATGCCTTCAGATGAAATAAGATAGCACACGTAGCTGCAGGGTTTAGCGGTAGACTTTTAATAATTAAGAAAGAAAGAAAGAAAAATTAAGTGGCGATCACAATAGAACGACTACACATTGACACTACAGCCACAAATAGCAATTAAGAGGAGTGTCCCTCGCGAACGCAACAATGTTGCACAGTTGTCGCTGTCTCTATCCCTCGCGATGCGAACGCGTGCCCGAGAGGAGAAACAACAACATTTTCACGCGTATTTCTTATGTTCCGAATTTTGGAGATTACTCCTATAATATTGTTAATACGTAAAAAAAAAACTTGTAAAAATATATTCACTATATTATCTGGGTTTCTTTCGAATCAGAATGTTTCTGTATTGATACATTGCCGAGAAATACTAGCATAAATTTGGGCCGTTTTTCAACGAAAATTGCCAATCTTTGAGCTCGTGTAACTTTTTAACCGTATTTTGAAATGAAATTGTATACTACAGGAACACGTATTTTAATGATAAGATTGTTACTGCAAAATTCCAAAGACTTTCATTTGTTAATATTCAAGATAAGACCAAACTACGTTTGTATGGAGCGCAGAGCGGATACTATCCTCTTAATAAAAATAGGCCAAACAAAGTACGCGTAGTTGGTCATATGTCCTTTGTGGAGTTGGGCCTCAGGTTTTATCGTGATGTTTTCCCCACACCAACAATAAAAATTCAGAAGGTAAATTGTAGGTACAAAGGTCTACAGGCTGTCACCATTTGGTCTGATCTGTATTTGGTCACCAGCACCTAATATTCTACCTGCCATGCTCACTAACTTTATCTATGGAACCCTTAACTGATACGTGAAAAAAGTTGACTTTTCTGTGAATGTGGTCGGTCTACTTCTGTATAAGAAGATGTAGGTACATATTTATTATAGTACGACGGGTACGGTGGCTAGCACAACAAGGTACCTTATAATGTCAAATTTTCTCAGTTGTTTTTGAACTTTATCTTCAACAATTTAAGGTTTAAGAGGAGTGTCCCTCGCGAACGCAACAATGTTGCACAGTTGTCGCTGTCTCTATCCCTCGCGATGCGAACGCGTGCCCGAGAGGAGAAACAACAACATTTTCACGCGTATTTCGTATGTTCCGAATTTTGGAGATTACTCCTATAATATTGCTAATATGTAAAAAAAAAATCTTGTAAAAAAATATTCACTATATTATCTGGGTTTCCTTCGAATCAGAATGTTTCTGTATTGATACATTGTCGAGAAATACTAGCATAAAGTTGGGCCGTTTTTCAACGAAAATTGCCAATCTTTGAGCTCGTGCAGTGGCGTAGCATGGGTCACTAGCACCCGGTGCGGATCCCGAATTTGCCGCCCTTTCATTTTTTAAATGAATAACAGTGGCGGATTTACCAATAGGCTGAGTAGGCTGGAGCCTAGGGCGGTAGATTTGAGGGGGCGGCAAGTATTGGAAAATAAATGACATCTTACTGAATAAAAAAAATATTATACCTAAATGTTATTAGTGTGAGTGGATTCACAATTTAATCAACGTGTAATGAAATTATTCTATGATTTGAATCTTATGTTTGTTGGTTTCGCTAACGGTGCTTGATATGTAACTGGCACTCCCCGATCCTTGATTCCCAAATCATTGAAGGGTTTAGGGTAAAAAACAATTTATCTCGATTTCCGGCAAAACTACAAGTGTTATGGAAAAAAGTTAAATGGCCGACGTCGCCTCAAGACGTAGAAGGTGGAAGAGAAATTCGACATCACAGGCAGTGGTCTCGGTAGCTTAGTTGGCAAAGCGTCTGGTGTACTTAACCAGAGAGACGCAGGTTCAAACCCTGCCTGAGATCGAATTTTTCTTTCACTAGAAAATTTTCTTTAATTAGAAAATTCATTTCTTTGTGGCAAAGTTGTAGGTAATAAAGAGATCTACAACTTTTGTATCTACACTTTTTTCTTCACGAAATTTGGTGAAAACTTACCAGCAACTCAGAATTAGACGCAAAACTATTTCTTGTGTACCTAATCGTTTAATAAATCCTTGGTTGTTCAAATAAATTAGGAACTGACATACTGATTCCCTATTCACAATCATAAGGATAAAGTGGTTAAAGGAAGGTATAATTAAAGAACAACAAAGAAAAATGTAATAAATTGTGTACTACAGTATTAAATTGCAGAGGTCAGTAGGGGCGGCAGTATTTGTATAGCCTACTGGCGGCAAATCTCTAAATCCGCCACTGATGAATAACAAAAAAATTAGGGCATGATTAAACTAAACTGAAAAGTAAACAAATGTTCTCACAAAAAAATCATTTTTTTTACCACCCGTGAAATGCCGCCCCCTCCAAAGTGCCGCCCGGTGCGGACCGCACCCGCCGCCCCCCCCACGCTACGCCACTGAGCTCGTGTAACTTTTTAACCGTATATTGAAATGAAATTTTATATTACAGAAACACGTATATTAATGATAAGATTGTTACTGCAAAATTTCAATGACTTTCATTGTTTAAAATTCAAGCAAGGGCCAAACTGCGTTTGTATGGGGCGCGAAGCGGATACTATCCTCTTAAAATCATTTGGAGAAATTTGACAGTTTTGTATTACTTGATGTGCTGGCGACTGTACCATCACCCCTTTAGAGGGACTAAATCGGCAATCGAGGTGTAATTATAGAGCGTCTAATGCCACGGTAGAATGTAAGTACCCAAGTAAGTTACTGTTGTGAATTTCAATATCTTTTTCCTCCACAGGGAGAATACCAATTAGACGACTACATATTCGACTACAGTGAGCTACCAGAGGATGGTATCTACGGGTTGTTTCGCGCCAAGGCCTATCTGTTGAAGGGGCCTGATGAAGTCAGCTGCTTGGAGCTGCACGTCGAGTTTAAGGAGCAGGAGGAATGCGAAGACGGAGACTGCGATGACGAATAAAAATAGGGAACGACAAAAAAACCTTAATTAAAAATTGGCCAATAAATTAAGTTTTTTTAAATTACCAAGTTCTAAATATACAATGAGAAGATCATTAATAAACACTTTAAAAAAGGAATAATATATTAGTCTTAACCTTTTCGACCCAAGGATAGTCAAATATAAAACAAAATCTACACTATTAACAATTAGGATTGGTTGTTTCATTATGAATGAAAGTAAAATGCTTAGATATATATTATCAAAGAGAGATGGAGCTACTCGTATTACCTATATATATAGAATGACTTCTAGTAAATTCCTAGTATTTCGGTAAACACTAGCTTTTCGCCCGCAGCTTCACCCGCGTGGACAACACGAATTTGACTGTTTAGTTTTTTACAATTCTGGCGGGATATTGCTCAACTCTATTATTAACCGAAATATAAACGCAGCTTATATTTTTTCCCAAGGTCTAGTCTACTTTTGTACCAAATATCGTCAAAATCTGTTCCGGGGTTAGACTTGAAAGCGTGACTTTTGACTTCTAAACAACTTTCATCCCCTATTTCATCCCCACAAAGGTCGAAATTTCAAAACGGTAGAACAAATATTTATTTATTTCTAATCAAGTGCCTTAATATAAAGTTTCGCGGTTTTATCTTGAACAATAATGAACTCCCATATAAACTTTCACCCCCTATTTCAACCCCTTTAAAACTTTTTTTACAATAAAAGGTACCCTCTGTCCTTTCTCAAGCTTTAGTCTATCTCGGTACCAAACTTCATCAAAATCGGTTAAGTGGTTTAGGCGTGAAAGCGTAACAGACAGACTAGCGCAATTTACAATATTAGTAGGGATTATTCATTATTAACGGGACACATACACACACGGATGAAAGGGTATAGTATACTTACATATTATATATGCAACATATTTACACAGGTCTTCTATTTCATAGACATTCTGTATAATGTTGAAAAAAAAAATACAAGTAAAACGCAAAGTGACTCTAACGACGAAAAGGGCAAAGTAAGATAAAGATAATCTTCATGTTAACGGAATATGTAATAGTAATAGAACATAGTGCAGTGATTGCCAAGTGATATGACCATTGGACTACCTTATCGGTCTCGAGTTTTAATCTATAGCACGCACCTGTGACTTTTAGGAGTCATGTGCGTATTAATAATTAATTATTACGTGCTTAATAATGAAAGAAATATCGTGAAGAAACCTGAATGCTTGTTAAACTTTCTTGAGGGCGCGCGGCGTGTAGATTTTGCTAACCCACAGTAGGGTAGCGTGGTGGAATGAAGTCTACTTCCTCTCATTCTGCGAAGAGACCCGTGCTCAGCAGTGGGACAGTGTAATGGGATGATGATGATGAATAATATAACACCATAGTGGCAGCAGTAGAGATATTGGTTCTCTCGAAGATGCCGCTTGTCTCTTCCCTTTGCAAAGACGCGGATGCAGTTGCGGATAGCATTTAATGACCTTAAGGATCCCTAATAATGAGCTGTGCCTAGCAATGGCATCTGCTATTAAATATAAAATTGCTTCACTTTTAAAGCAATTGACTTTCAATTATTATTTGCTCATCAATTAAAGAAGTCCAGAATTGCACAGGCATCCCGCATTCGATCCTTGAGTTCTGGGAACGGCTAGTTATCACTTTTATGAACGGGCTATGATTGGTAATTGCAAAGTTAAATAATTTAATGAATTAGGATGTTGCAAAAAAAATCGAGACAAACTGAGATGAGCCTAAAGGTTACAGTTTCTTATGAGCATGTATGATATGCAATGACAATTACTAGCGCACACACAGAGACATAATATTTAGTAACCAGTTTTGTTAGGCCTTTTGATTCCCTACAATTTTACTGTATTTTATCAGGTTATTGCCAAAATATAGTCAACAACCAGTCTATCCTTCGAATATTGGTATTACCCAGAATTTGGGTTGCGGAGGTCTGATGGTAGTCGCGTTGGGTAAAGTACTGGTCGACTAGAAGCTCATCCCAGTATTGCTGGGAAAACGCTAGAAGGATGATGATATAGCAGAAAATGCAAGAGGCAGTATTTTTAGGGTTCCGTACCTCAAAAGCCTCCTTTGCCTCGTTGGTCTAGTGGTCCCAATCGCGACTGCTACGCTAGAGGTCTTGGGTTCGATCCCCAGGTCGAGCAAAGTGTTATTGAGTTTTTCTATGAAATTCTCAGTAGCAGCTCGGAGTCTGGATTTGTGCCCGGTGAATGGCAATAGGCTCGCCCCCTATTACATGGGACCCAAACATACCGGCGAACTGTGGGTGTACATTAAGTGCACCTCTGCCTAACCCTTCGGGGAATACAGGCGTGATGGTATGTTATGTTTATATGTTTATGTACCTCAAAAGGAAAAAACGGAACCCTTATAGGATCACTTTGTTGTCCGTCCGTCTGTATGTCAAGACCCTTTTTCTCAGGAACGCGTGGAGGTATCAAGCTGTAATTTATATCAAATACTCAGGTCTACGGTGCCTTGAAGCTGTGACAAAATCAAACTTCTAAACCAACGCAATCAAAAGATACAACCGCCGCAATGCCGCCATTTTCCGCAAATTTTCGACAGTCGCAAGCGAATCAAAACCTACAAGGTACTTCCCGTGAACTCAGAATCTTGAAAATTGGTACAAAGCAACGTCTTATAGCACTGATAAAGGCAAAATTGCGAAAACCGTTTCTTTTTTTTTCATCATATAGGTTTGTACAGAAACCTCGGTGCGCGAGTCAGACTCGCACTTGGCCGTTTTTTTTTAATCAAATATCGCAACCCCATCCTGAATCGTAAAGGTTCAAGACCGAGGCATTGGTTGGTGCGAAAAGTCTATAATCTGCAGTGGGATAAGGATGCCTGCAGATGATGACGAAAAAACCCTAATCATTGGTCTCTCTTTTCCTAATGACGTCGAAGGCTAGATTACTGTGTTAGGGTTGGCTCCATACCTGTGTCTTAGATGAGATAATAGATATCTTATTTCACCACCCAACTGATGAAGGTTATACGGGATTCAAATCCGATTTCTGACAACCCTTAACGAGCATCACAGGTACTTATTATTATAGAAACCGGATCTGATACCCCTTTAACATTTCCGCTAGAGTACCCAGTATTGTTGCCAAGTGTCCTGATTTGAGCAGGACGTCTATAACCAATATTTTAACTTTCCGTTCCGAAATTTGACACATTGGACCTGGCGACTCTAGTACCCAGTAATAGCGTGAAGGAATGAGTAGGTACAGTACAATATCAAGCATATAATCGAATATGAAGTATCATTAACAAGATCGCCCCCTAATTTATTTGTAGATACCATCAAAATGTGACTACATCACGTGATGTCGTTATATTATGTATTTAAGCAGCACAGATTCATCATTTACGACCCATAATATATGATTGCAAAAGTAAAATGTTGAAGGTTCTATTGTTTTTAGTGCTTGCCGTGTGTATTTCATCAGTGACTTGTTATGGTGGGGATGATCAAATGATTGTAAGTTAAAAAAAACTTTACTACCATAAATTGTTTAATGTAAATGAACAGTGGAACAGTTTACGGATCACATAATGATCGGCAATAATTGACTTTTCCGCGATCCGATCAAAGTAGATCTATTAAAAATAAATTACTTATTGAAGTTCCAGTAAGGGCAAAGCTAGGAAATTTGTTGTTAAATCCCTCTAAGGGCATATAGCTTGGGATGAGCTTGAAAATCAGCTTGCGTGACGGAAGCGACAGTAACACATTCTTTTATGAGTTGTCAATAAGCAACGGTGATGATACCAGTATAGCGCGCGGTTGTATTCGCATCACAAAATATTTTTTTAAGATAAAAGACAGCCCATATTCTTCTTAAAGGTCTCTGTACCAAAATTCCCCAAAATTGGTTCAGTAAACAAACAGAATAACATGCGTTTAATTCAATTATACTAGTTTGAATAAGAGGTATATATATGAATAGACACAGGATTGGACACGGTTAAGACAAGAAATATATTACTGCTATTAGGATAATATTGTAATTAATTATTTTGATCCAGGGTCCAGGCCGTTGGATGGTTATCAACATACTACAATGTGAAGATGCCGATCAGTATGAGATGGTCTTCACAGTCAGCCGCAGGAAGATGAACAGGACACACGATTGTTTCTGCCTAACCTCGGACCTCCACAGAGAAATTAATATAACTTATGGTGTGAGTGTGATTGGGAAATTTTGAAGTTTATTTATTTATTGATTCATAACTAGCTTTCCGTCACGGCTTCGCCCCACAGATCAAATAAAAAGTTAAGATGGAACTTTACGAACAAAGAAGTGAGGCCGGCTAAAACTACGCCTTGCCGTATACAAACACAATTACACGCACACACGTATACCGAAACTTCGCCTTGCCTTTTCAGTCGAGCTTTCGATAGCTCGACTGACAAGATAAGGCGTAGTTTTGTTAGATAAGGTATACGTGTGTGCGTGTAATTGTGTGTTGTACACCGTTAGGCGTAGTTTTAGCCGGCCTCACTTCTTTGTTCGCAAAGTTCCATCTTAACTTTTTATTTGATCTGAGCTTCGCCCGCGTTTACTCGTCTTTTCTGTACTATAAGTTGTATGTATTTTGCATATAAACTTTCCTCTTGATTCTCTATCTACAAAAAAATAATAATTGTTGCGTAGTTTTATACATAGGGTCAGACAGACAGCGGAAAGCGACTTTGTTTTATACTATGTAGTGATAGTGAAGTGCACCCACTAATCTGCATTTGGACGTTACAGACAATAATAGACGTCTATAAAAAAGTGGACGGCGGTTTCAAGTTATATCATCACTACTCTGACGATTGCTTATGCGAGTTATTCAAGAAATACGCAGAGGAAAACATGAAGCGAGCCCTCACTTTGGGAGGGTTTGATCCTCCCGATTGTCCCTTGAAACCGGTAAAAATAATACCATATTTACTTACTACTATATTAATCAAAGCAGTGGGGGACTTATGTGCGACTGCTACGCTAGAGTCCCCAGATCCCCAGGTCGAGCAAAGTGTTATTGGGTTTTTCTATGAATTTTTCATTAGCAGCTCGAAGTCAGGATTTGTGCCGAGTAATGGCAAATGGCTCGCCCCCTATTACATGGACCTAAACATACCGGCGAAGTGTTGGCGCACATTAGTACACCTCTACCTAACCCTTCGGGGAATACAGTCGTGATGGTATGTTATGTGGCAAGTAATTGGGGCCTTTCTATATAATTCTCAGTAGTAACTCGAAGTTTGGGTTTGTGCCCGGTTAATGGCAGCAGGCTCGCTCTTCATTCGTTACATGGGCCCGAAATATACCGGTGAACTCTGGAGTGTACATTAGTACACCTCTTACTAACCTTTTGAAGAATACAGGGCGCTGAGAATTTCTTAAGAAAATCCAATAACCCTGCTCAATCTCAATCAATCAATTCAACCGAGGACAAGTTCGATTTCCAGGTTGTATTTACTTAGGACCACTATACTGATGAGACGGTGGTTTAACTATTTCCATATTTTATAGCGGCGGTAGCCTAATGGCTAGGGCGTCGTACTTGCCACTACAATAAATGTAATACAAGCATTTAGCTTAGTACAGACGCACATTTCTAGTATTAGAAGAGAGAAAGAAAAGTTATTAATTTCCGCCCAAAACGGCGCACAACAATTATTTTTCTTGTTAAACCTTAACAAGAATACTAGTAATGTGCGTCCCACATTGCTAGTAAGCTTTCTTTTTTAATAAAAATGAAATATTTATAAATAAAAATGTTTCCAGCGTTCATTTGAAATCAAAGACTTCGTAATGGACTATACTGAGCTGCCAGAAAATGGATTGTATGGAAAATTCAAGGCGTACGTTTACTTAGTATACCAGGGAGAGAAGATCGGTTGTATTAAAGTACTGCTCAACTTTGAGGAAGGACCCTACGAAGACGATGATGACTAATTATTGTCTAGTTTTATTAATTACTAGCATTCCGCCCGCGGCTTCGCCCGACTGTTTTCTGGACTTTTCTGTGTGTATTTTACATATAAAACTTTCTCTTGAATCACTCTGTCTATTAAAAAAAACCGCATCAAAATCATTTGCGTAGTTTTAAAGATCTAAACATACATAGGGACAGAAAGCGGGAAGCGACTTTGATTTATACTATGTAGTTAAGTTCTTAAAGACGATAATTTATCAATATCACACAGCAAATAGAATACGATAAACAAACAGAGGTCGTTTCTATGTGTCAGAGTAAACATTTCAATCATGCTTGGTCTTTAAAGGTTAGGCAGAGGTGTAAGTACCCCACACTCACATTTCGCTGTAATGATTAGGTTATTAGGAATACGGGTCGAACCTATTGCCATTAACCAGACATAACATTCAAGTTGCTAGCCAGACTTCTATAGAAGTCGAGGTCGACCGAATAACACTTTCTCACATAAGAAAGTGTTATTCGGTCGACCTGGAACTAAGAATTGACCCAGTTCCGGATCGCTTAGCAGGATAAGTTTACCGAAGCGGTACCATTTAATTTATTTTTCATCCCCTTTTAATCAAAATCATATCTGTGGCATCAATGTTATTATGATTAAAGAATTACAATTTTCTTTTTATTTCTATGCTTTTCAACCTACTAACCCAGCTGAGGTGAAGTTGCTGCTAAGAAGCGTTAAATATTTAAGAATCAGAAACACTAAGGGTTGATAACGACGCCGTGGTCACAGTAAATATAGGGCAAGGGAATGCAAGTCCAGTTTTAGTCGGCACGTGTCCGACATTACCTGCCATCAATCTAGGTGGTTGACAATCCAAGAGAATTTTGCACACTGCAACAATAAAGAAAATCAAGAACTACCATAGAAGTACTAGAATATTATGAAATATTTTCATTTCATCTTTGCTGCGCCTTAAACTGGCACTAGGTCTCGTTCTATCCAAAATATAAGACACTTTGCTCTTAATTTGCGATTAAATGTTTGAGTTATCTGTCTAGGGCCCTCCTGCCTAAGCCATACCACAATATGGTCGATTAAAGATAGATGATGAATCACAAGTCTTCAAGCTTCAAAAAAGGTCGCACCAAGACGTTTTATTACGATCGTTTTGCGATTGTGAGAGAAGGATGCCGCTCTATACATAGAGATGCCGCCCTCCATATCAAATAGCACGATCTCTTTCACATCCTAAAAAGTACTTCCTCAGGTCAAGCAACTGCGTAGACAAGGAAGAAGATTCTGCGTTTAAAGAATTACAACATTTTGGAATCATGTTGATATCTGGATGAAATTCCAACCTTTACCCCATAAGTGATGATTCCATCGATCGAAGGGGACTGATTCATGTCCCCGAAATTGGCGTAAACAAACAATTCGCGGGTAGGTACTTGAGTATGATCCGAAAATCTAGACTTGCTTTAATCTACAGCTGAAATTCGTCACATTTTTCATAACGACTGAACTTAAAAACTGTAGGTAAACCCGACATAGATAATTTGGTATGATGATTTTAAATTGCGCTTCCGTTAAATTAATCGTAAAAATACCTTCACGGGATGAATTCACTTTAAGATAAAATCAAAATGCTTATTGACATGTAAACGTTATTATATAGATAAAAGTATTTGAGCGGAATAGGCCTATGTATCACTTTTTGTACAATTCGATTGTAAAATGGTAAAAGTTCCGTTGTTTTTGGAGTCGACAGTATTTTCCATTTCATCGGTGACATGCTTCCTTGGTCCTTTGCTTGTAAGTATTGGTTACCTGCCATTTTAACCAGTACTAACTCTAATGAGCCCCGTTGTAAAAGACAATAGATTTTGTATTTTTGCCTTAATTAAATGCTTGAAGGGTTAATTGTTAAATAAATATAATAGGATGAAAAGAGCTGAAGCATCGGGCTCTGTAGTGTTCACTTAAAGAGGACGACGGACGAGGCGATGGGCGAATACTAATATGATCACGATGAAATATAATTTATCATTTTAACACATATCCTCAGGGCCCTGGTCGATGGTTGGTCCTCGACTCTATGCAGTGTGAAAACCTTGAACAGTACGAAATAGGCGCGTCACTCTCCCGACAGAAGCTGAATAAGACCCATGATTGTTTCAACTTCACCTTACAATCAGGTGGCGAACTTAACTCCACGTACGGCGTAAGTTTCATTTGATAAGCTAGGTCTTACGTATTCACTAAAGAATATTTGAAATGAAAATAATTGCAAAATATGTGACACGCCACCAGGGACTCTCAAACAAATGTGGATTAGGATAATATTGTAATTAATTATTTTGATCCAGGGTCCAGGCCGTTGGATGGTTATCAACATACTACAATGTGAAGATGCCGATCAGTATGAGATGGTCTTCACAGTCAGCCGCAGGAAGATGAACAGGACACACGATTGTTTCTGCCTAACCTCGGACCTCCACAGAGAAATTAATATAACTTATGGTGTGAGTGTGATTACGAAATTTTGAAGTTTATTTATTTATTGATTCATAACTAGCTTTCCGTCACGGCTTCGCCCCTAGGATCAAATAAAAAGTTAAGATGGAACTTTGCGAACAAAGAAGTGAGGCCGGCTAAAACTACGCCTTGCCGTATACAAACACAATTACACGCACACACGTATACCGAAACTTCGCCTTGCCTTTTCAGTCGAGCCTTTGATAGCTCGACTGACAAGATAAGGCGTAGTTTCGGTAGATAAGGTATACGTGTGTGCGTGTAATTGTGTGTTGTACACCGTTAGGCGTAGTTTTAGCCGGCCTCACTTATTTGTTCGCAAAGTTCCATCTTAACTTTTTATTTGATCTGAGCTTCGCCCGCGTTTACTCGTCTTTTCTGTACTATAAGTTGTATGTATTTTGCATATAAACTTTCCCCTTGATTCTCTATCTACTAAAAAAAACCGCATCAAAATCCGTTGCGTTGTTTTATACATAGGGTCAGACAGACAGCGGAAAGCGATTTGTTTTATACTATGTAGTGATAGTAACTTATGTTTCCCAAAAATACGTGTCAAGATTACAAATAAAGATATGAGAAAGTCTAGATGGCTCACTAAAGGCTTAAAAATATCTTCTAAAACTAAGAGAGAGCTATACTATAAATTTAGGGTCAGAACTCGTTGTAATTTAATCAAAGATAAATATAAATATTATTGCCAGATACTAAAGCAGTGTATTAACATTTCCAGAAGAAATAATTACGCTAACTATATAAGTAAATCTACCAACAAATGTAAAGCAACATGGAATGTTATAAAACGTCATACTACAACGGACGCTAGCACAAAATCTGTTTCTAAAGTCCAGATACAAGGCAATACTATTACTGATCCTGAATCAATTGCGAATTATTTTAACCAATTCTTTATTGACACAATAAACAATAATAGTAATGACAATATTGGACATTCTAATTCTAATTTTGGATCAATTGAATCAAATCCGAATAGTATGTTTTTGAACCCAATAAGCCCTGGCGAATTAATAAAAATTACAATGTCGCTTAAAAATTCTAGAGCAGTAGGCTATGATGGCATATGTACAGATATTCTGAAAAAGTCCATTGATATTATTGTTCATCCAATCTTACACATAATTAATCTATCATTAAAACAGGGTATATTTCCAGAGGCGTTGAAGTTATGTATTATCAAGCCACTCTTCAAAAAGGGTGACAAAACAATAATGGATAATTATAGGCCAGTGGCATTACTATCTATATTATCTAAATTATTTGAGAAGGTTTTCTATAGTAGATTATCTAGTTTTATAGGAAAATATGAAATACTTAAAGACGAACAAAATGGATTTCGGAAAAATCGCAGCACATCTCTAGCAGCATTTCAGCTTGTTAAATCTATAACCGATTGTCTTGAAAAGAAAATACCTGTCTCTGTCTTATTTATGGATATGAGCAAGGCCTTTGATCTCGTTTGTCACAAACGTCTGCTCGATAAACTTTACAATTACGGTATGCGCGGTCCAGCTCATGATTGGGTAAAGTCATATCTAAGCAATAGATCTCAGTGCGTGGAGATTGCTCGCTACAATGAACGTTCTAAAGTATTGGAAGCGGCACACTCGAAATATTTGACAATCAATCGCGGCGTTCCCCAGGGCAGTATATTGGGTCCTCTCTTATTTCTGCTATTCATAAACGATTTCCCTAGTGTGATCAAGCACAAATGTATTCTGTTCGCCGACGATACCACAATAATTATAAAGGGTACTGATAAGTCGGTGTATGAGTCCGAAATAAACACAGCTCTTAATACAACCATTGAATGGCTGTCAGCCAATAAACTTATGGTAAATATAAATAAAAGTAAATTTATGCAGTTTTATACTTATCAGTCCAAACCACTGAAGTTAGACGTTTCCTACAAAGGAGCGGCAGTGGCAGAGGCAGCAATTTTTAAGTTCTTAGGTATTACAGTAGATTGTTCCTGTAGTTGGAAAAATCATGTAGCTGATATTTGCTCAAGGATAAACAGTTTTATTTATCCACTAAGACGAATAAGTCAAATAGTCTCTAAGCAGGCTGCAATTGCTGCATATTATGGGTATGTTTGTTCCCTATTGAGATATGGCATTATTCTATGGGGTAGAAGTGTTGTGTCAGATGACGCTTTTATCATGCAAAAGAAATGTCTTCGAGCCATTTTTGGGTTAAAACAGATAAATTCATGCCGCCCCTTATTTAAGAAATATAAAATCCTAACTCTTCCTTGTTTATATATATTGGATTCATGCATCTTTGTTTTTAAACATATGGACCTTTTTCAACAAGCAACCAGTGCTTATAGTAAGCGATCTATGCACGCTAATAAATTATTTAGACCATTTGCAAGACTTACTGTGACATCGAATAATAGTTATATAATGTGTATTAAGTTGTTTAATAAAATTCCGAATAATTTCAAATCTTTGACATTTAATAAATTTAAATCACATCTGACACAGTGGCTTGCGGAGAAATGTTTTTATAGTGTTCACGAATTTTTTGAATATAAATTGTAATTATTTGAATATGAATACTTTGTATATTATATAAAAATATTGTAATTCTTGTATTTAATATTTAATTTAATTTCTATTATAATGATGTTGCATGTTTAAAATATTTGTATGCTCGTAAGAGTAAAGCACAGCGCACTTCCAATAATCCCATTTTGTAACAACTTTGTGATATTTAATTTATACCTGTGTTTATGTCAAATAAAGAATTTGAATTTGAATTTGAATTTGAGTGAAGGGCACCCACTAATCTGCATTTGGACGTTACAGACAATAATAGACGTCTACAAAAAAGTGGACGGCGGTTTCAAGTTATATCATCACTACTCTGACGATTGCTTATGCGAGTTATTCAAGAAATACGCAGAGGAAAACATGCAGCGAGCCCTCACTTTGGGAGGATTTGATCCTCCCGATTGTCCGTTGAAACCGGTAAAAAATAATACCAAATTACTTACTACTATATTAATCAAAGCAGTGGGGGACTTAAGTGCGACTGCTACGCTAGAGTCCCCAGATCCCCAGGTCGAGCAAAGTGTTATTGGGTTTTTCTATGAATTTTTCATTAGCAGCTCGAAGTCTGGATTTGTGCCGAGTAATGGCAAATGGCTCGCCCCCTATTACATGGACCTAAACATACCGGCGAAGTGTGGGCGCACATTAGTACACCTCTACCTAACCCTTCGGGGAATACAGTCGTGATGGTATGTTATGTGGCAAGTAATTGGGGCCTTTCTATATAATTCTCAGTAGTAACTCGAAGTTTGGGTTTGTGCCCGGTTAATGGCAGCAGGCTCGCTCTTCATTCGTTACATGGGCCCGAAATATACCGGTGAACTCTGGAGTGTACATTAGTACACCTCTTACTAACCTTTTGAGGAATACAGGGCGCTGAGAATTTCTTAAGAAAATCCAATAACCCTGCTCAATCTCAATCAATCAATTCAACCGAGGAGAAGTTCGACTTCCAGGTTGTATTTACTTAGGACCACTATACTGATGAGACGGTGGTTTAACTATTTCCATATTTTTTAAAGCGGCGGTAGCCTAATGGCTAGGGCGTCGTACTTGCCACTACAATAAACGTAATACAAGCATTTAGCTTAGTACAGACGCACATTTCTAGTATTAGAAGAGAGAAAGAAAAGTTATTAATTTCCGCCCAAAACGGCACACAACAATTATTTTTCTTGTTAAACCTTAACACGAATACTAGAAATGTGGGTCCCACATTGCTAGTAAGCTTTCTTTTTTAATAAAAATGAAATATTTATAAATAAAAATGTTTCCAGCGTTCATTTGAAATCAAAGACTTCGTAATGGACTATACTGAGCTGCCAGAAAATGGATTGTATGGAAAATTCAAGACGTACGTTTACTTAGTATACCAGGGAGAGAAGATCGGTTGTATTCAAGTACTGTTCAACTTTGAGGAAGGACCCTACGAAGACGATGATGACTAATTATTGTCTAGTTTTATTAATTACTCTAGCTTTCCGCCCGCGGCTTCGCCTGACTGTTTTCTGGACTTTTCTGAACTATACCTAATATGTGTGTATTTTACATATAAAGCTTTCTCTTGAATCACTCTGTCTATTAAAAAAAACCGCATCAAAATCCTTTGCGTAGTTTTAAAGATCTAAACATACATAGACTTGCATTGCACATAAGCGACTTTGATTTATACTATGTAGTTAAGTTCTTAAAGACGATAATTTATCAATACAACAAATAGAATACGATAAACAAACAGAGGTCGTTTCTATGTTTCAGAGTAAACATTTCAATCACGCTTGGTCTTTAAAGGTTAGGCAGAGGTGTAAGTACCCCACACTCACATTTCGCTGTAATGATTAGGTTATTAGGAATACGGGTCGAACCTATTGCCATTAACCAGACATAACATTCAAGTTGCTAGCGAGACTTCTATAGAAAAGCACATAATAAAGTGTTATTCGGTCGAGCTGGAACTAGGAATTGACCCAGTTCCGGATCGCTTACCGGCAGAAAGTTTAGCAACACGGTACCTTTTAATAAATTTTTCATCCTCTTTTAATCAAAATCATATCTGTGGCATCAATATTATTATGATTAAAGAATTACAATTTTCTTT
This sequence comes from Subacronicta megacephala, assembly GCA_958496365.1. Lineage (NCBI taxonomy): Eukaryota > Metazoa > Arthropoda > Insecta > Lepidoptera > Noctuidae > Subacronicta > Subacronicta megacephala. The sequence continues at coordinate 10,914,006 of OY292528.1, forward strand.
TTATTTCTATGCTTTTCAACCTACTAACCCAGCTGAGGTGAAGTTGCTGCTAAGAAGCGTTAAATATTTAAGAATCAGAAACACTAAGGGTTGATAACGACGCCGTGGTCACAGTAAATATAGGGCAAGGGAATGCAAGTCCAGTTTTAGTCGGTACGTGTCCGACATTACCTGCTGTCTATATAGGTGGCTGACAACCCAAGAGAATTTTGCACACTGCAACAATAAAAAAAATCAATAACTACCATAGAAGTACTAGAATATTATGAAACATTTTCATTTCATCTTTGCTGCGCTTAAAACTGGCACTAGGTCTCGTTCTATCCAAAATATAAGACACTTAGTTTGCGATTAAATGTTTGAGTTATCTGTCTAGGGCCCTCCTGCCTAAGCCATACCACAATATGGTCGATTAAAGATAGATGATGAATCACAAGTCTTCAAGCTTCAAAAAAGGTCGCACCAAGACGTTTTATTACGATCGTTTTGCGATTGTGAGAGAAGGATGCCGCTCTATAGATAGAGATGCCGCCCTCCATATCAAATAGCACCATCTCTTTCACACCCTAAAACGTACTTCCTCAGGTCAAGCAACTGCGTAGACAAGGAAGAAGATTCTGCGTTTAAAGAATTACCACAATTTGGAATCATGTTGATATCTGGATGAAATTCCAACCTTTACCCCGTAACTGATAATTCCATCGATCGAAGGGAACCGATTCATGTCCCCGAAGTTGGCGTAAACAAACAATCGCGGGTACTTGAGTATGATCCGAAAATCTAGATTTGCTTTAATCTACAGCTGAAATTCGTCACATTTTCCATAAGGACTGAACTTAAAAACTGTAGGTAAACCCGACATAGATAATTTGGTATGATGATTTTATATTGCGATTGCGTTAAATGAATCGTAAAAATACCCTCACGCTATTTCACGGGATGAATTAACTTTAAGATAAAATCAAAATGCTTTGTTGACATGTAAACGTTATTATATATAAAAGTATTTGAGCGGAATAGACCTATGCTTTTGGAGTCGACAGTATTTTCCATTTCATCGGTAACATGCTTCCTTGGTCCTTTGCTTGTAAGTATTGGTTACCTGCCATTTTAACCAGTAACTCTAATGAGTTGTAAAAGACAATAGATTTTGTCTTTTTGCCTTAATTAAATGCTTGAAGGGTTAATTGTGAAATAAATATAATAGGATAAAAAGAGCTGAAGCATCGGGCTCTGTAGCGTTCACTTAAAGAGGACGACGGACGAGGCAATGGACGAATACGGGCTGATGATGATGATCACGATGAAATATAATTTATAATTTTAACACATATCCTCAGGGCCCTGGTCGATGGTTGGTCCTCGACTCTATGCAGTGTGAAAACCCTGAACAGTACGAAATAGGCGCGTCACTCTCCCGCCAGAAGCTGAATAAGACCCATGATTGTTTCAACTTCACCTTACAATCAGATGGCGCACTTAACTCCACGTACGGCGTAAGTTTCATTTGATAAGCTAGGTCTTACGTATTCACTAAAGAATATTTGAATACCGGAATCTTTAATAGTCTTAAATAGTTAAAAAAAGGAATTATAAAATTACACGCAACATCTGATGCTTCAGATACTAACGTTTCAGATAAAAATGGATGTTTATCGGAAGACAGATGGAAGCTTCAAGTATTTACGGACCTTCGCTAACAAGTGCGCGTGTTGTTCCATTAAGAAGAGGACTAAAGAGAACATGGCGAGAGCTCTCGCTTCAGCGGGAGTTGATTCTCCCGACTGCCCTATACAGCCGGTAAATCTTAATCTTAACTAATATAATAAAAGCAAAAGTAACTCAAGTCTGCCTGTTTATTTGTTGCATTTTTACGACTAAACTGCTCAAAAATGATTAATTAATTTTGAGTATAGACATAGATTAGACTCTGAAGAAGGTAACAGGCTATTTTTCGTCTCAAAAAGGCCTTTGGTATGTGAATAAGACGCGATTTTCCGGTAAGGAAAATCATTACTTGAGAGAATGAATAAAGGAAGGTTAACAAAAGGGAACTTAAAGACCTATGTCAACAAAAGAGTCAGGAGAGCGACGCCTTGGAAGGACATACAGGGATCTTATTGGTTGTATAAACGTGGAGGCAAAGAAACGTATTAAAAAGATTGGTCATTTATCTTTTTGTATTTTTTAGGTATTTTCCATGCAAAAATTTATTAAGATGTCACTGACGTCGCCTCAAAGACGTAAATTAAAAATGTGAAGGCAAATTTCGACATGGCGGGTGGGAGTCGCGGTGGCTTAGCGGACATAGCGTCTGGTGTACTTAACCAGAAGACGCAGATTCGATTCCTGCCCGCGGTCGTATTTTTCCTTCACTAAAATAACTAGATAAGTCCTTTGTTAGGATTTTTTATTTGTGAGCTAACAAATGTTTCAATGATTCCAGGGCAGGCATTGGAGATCACAGATTTCGTGTTAGATTATAAACAGTAACCCATTAACGGAATGTACGGAAACTTTCAGTGTTATGTATATATTTGTTATTATGGAAGAAAAATGTTGCCTGTGTGAAACTTATAATCAACTTCAAGGTACAAAATGCTGTAGACGATGATGCTGAATAACCAAGTGTGCAATAAATGATAGATGACGCTTTTTTTGTTCATGCTAAGCGAAATGCTTGTATTACAAGTGGTTTCACGTCAGTACTGCAATGGGTGGATTTCGATTTTTGCAATCACATGGTCGCAAGTCGGACGCCCTAGCCATAGGGCTACCGCCTCTTTAATTAGTTATATTATTTGTTGAAATGCATCATCCGTCGCGGGCCCGACTCTTGAGCAAAAGGTTCCTGGATTATTGGTTATTTATATTAGAAAATTCACATCCACTCTCAGATCAAATAAAAAGTTAAGATGGAACTTTGCGAACATAGAAGTGGGGCCGGCTAAAACTACGCCATGCCGTGTACAACACACAATTACACGCCCACACGTATACCGAAACGACGCCTTATCTTGTCAGTCGAGCTATCGAGCTATCGAAAGCTCTACTCTTCAGCAAAGTTACATCTCAACTTTTTATTTGTTCTGAGCATCCACTGTGATATTCATAAAAGGGAATGTTTTGCATTTTCATAATATCATATGTTTACGTCGTTAGTCATCGTTAATGAGATATCCTTGTAATTATCCTACTACTATAAAATTGTAAAAACGTATAATTAATAAATTCCATACACCGTGCCTAGTCTAGTAGGTAATAATATAATGTATATGTAATTCAATGAATATTGAGTTCAATAAAAATAACCATATAGCATAGGTTTTATTTCTGTTGCCCAATTAAATTACAACCCTATTCTTTCGGCGGCTAGGCTAAAATGGGATTGGGTGGGTCATGTCAGCCGCATGCATAATGACTACTGAGCAAGGGTCTATACTCAGTGGGTGCCTGAAGATGGAAGGCGCCGTCGAGGTCGGCCCATAAAGGTGGCGGGATGATTTGGATACGTACCGCGAGGGCTGGATCGAGGTGGCGAAAGAATGGACGAAATTGAGGGAGGTCTTTACCTAGCAAGGGGAAAGTAACGGATAGAATAAAAAAAGTTTTCCCTAGGAGACTTGAATAATTTCGGAATGTCTCTTCGCGTTTTTACTAAACTAGCTTTCCGTCCACGGCTTCGCCCACGTGGTTTCTCGGCTTTTCTGCATTTAAAAGGAATAATTTTCCCCGTTTTTGCAACATTTTTCATTTATACCCTGCTCCTATTGGTCTTAGCGTGATCATATATTTATTTTTCAAATCAGACCAATAGTTTCTGAGATTAGCGCGTCCAAGCAAAAAAACTCTTCAGCTTTATAATATAAAAATAACTAGCTTTCCGCCCACGGTTTCGCTCGCGTGGTTCATAGTATTTTTTTCCCGTTTTTGCAACATTTTTCATTTATGCTCAGCTCCTATTGGTCTTAGCGTGATGATATATAGCCTATAGCCTTCCTCAATAAATTGGCTATGTAACACTGAAAGAATTTTTCAAATCGGACCCGTAGTTCCTGAGATTAGCGCGTTGAAGTAAACAAACAAACTCTTTAGCTTTATAATATTATAAGTATACGTATATAAGTATAGATGTATGTATTATGCATATAAAACTTCCTCTTGAATCACTCTATCTATTTAAAGAAACCGCATCAAAATCCGTTGCGTAGTTTTCAAGTTTTTTTAAGCAGACATAGGCACAGACAGACAGCGGGAAGCGACTTTGTTTTATACTATTTAGTGATTGTAGTAAGTATGATGACAAACAAACATACAGGCCGCCTGATGGTAAGCAGTAATTGTTACACCAGTAATGAGTAAATATCAATAGCGCGTTGTTATCTCGGGAGCTCAGTTTGTGGGCTCGCCCAGTAACTTCACTTTCTAAATTGCCCTTCAAATGGTGTTTATTTAAGTAAATTGATCTTTTAAATACACTTTCACTTTTTTTTTTCAAATAGGTATATGTTGCGTGAATTTTCTATTTTTCTATCTATACGTTTAAACTACCCAACCAATTTCACACCGTTAGGAAAATAAATATTTTGAAGAGACTTCAAATCAATATTTAAAATGGTATTTCCAAGCTGACGACGTCTAAGACGATACGCCTAGACTCAGAGAATCATGGTGTGTGAGTTTTACAATGTAAGGCAATATCTGTTATGTTTTTTTTTAATGAGCCAGGCTGTAAGCTGCGTCGAATTAAACGATATGCAGTCCTAAAAAATCAGAGGAGTATACCCTAGAATTAATTCGGACACTGAATAGAAGAAGAAAGAAAGAAACGTTTAATCGATAAAAACAGCGAGCGTATACTCGTAAACACAAGTAACAATTAATATAAAAACTAAACAAACAGAATAGGATAGGGATAGCTGGATAGGAATCCAGCTCACCCCGCAGCGATTATTTGTTATAGCAGCTTGCAATTTGGATCTGTGCCCGGTGTATGGCAATAGGCTCGCCCGTGACTGACTGACTAGACGTGATGGTAAGGTATGTAAAACATTTTGATCACATAGAGAAATAACTTCACGCTACGTTAACGTTACAATCAAAATTATATGTTGACATGTGACTTTATTGTATACTAGCTTTCCGCCCACGGCTTCGCCCGCGTGGTTTATTGGCTTTTCTATACTAAAACATGTATGTATTATACATATAAACCTTCCTCTTGAATCACTCTATCTATTAAAAAAAACCGCATCAAAATAATCCGTTGCGTAGTTTCAAAGATTTAAGCATACAAAGGGACAGAGAAAGCGACTTTGTTTTATACTATGTAGTGATAAGTACCTATATTAAAAGTTGAACCAAGCTATCTATCTTTTGCATTGTTTGGCTGTTTTATGTAACAAGCTGTGTGATTGAGGTGTCTAGAATTTTTCAGTGTTATTCTAAATACAAGGCCTTACTTAAATTTTGTAAACTTCCGAAATAGAGAGGCCAAATTCAATATTCTCAAGAAATATTAAGGCTGATCGTCTCTTCTTGGGCGCCGTTAAACTTACATTTAAGGCTAAAGCGTAAGGGTCAAAATCAGAGAGGTGAGAATCATGCTTCTGACAAAGATTTTCTTGATAAAATAACGTGATATGACTAAAATACTTATTTTGAAATGAAGGTTCTGCGCATAATTACAAGGCACTTATTATATTTATTTTTCTACGATAATATTTTATTAGATTTTAAACAAAAAAGGTCTTATAGTCATTCCAGGAACGCGTCCTTATACCATGTTTCATAGTTGAGACAAGTCAAAAATGTTTAAAATTAAGACTTAAAATTGACATTTTTTAATATTAGCTTTGTAAATCATTTAATTACGAATATTCGTATAAATTAAATTAACAACAGTTTAATTTCTCCATATTTTGACAATTCAAATGCTGTCTGACGTTTATTAAATCATTCAGTGAACGCGGTGGATATCGGTCGATGTAATTAAAACAAAACGCGCTAGGTGGTGTTAGTGAGCAACAGTGCGAAGTTCACTAGTCAAAGGAAAAGACGTGTGTCGTATTTATAGAAGAAAATGATTGATTTTGTTTGTTAAGTACCTTTTAATTTCTTATGTGGGAAGCGTACTTTAATTCCCTGTCACTACGGGAACGCTGTTTGGTGATAAGTTTTTCAACAATTTGCATCCTTTTTGCTAAATTCTTATAAATATTACAGCTCACTTGCTCCTATCCTCTAAAACCAATATTTAACATGGTGGTGTCGAGCGTGATATTAAAATATTTATCGGATAGTCATTTCGGGAATGGTCATTTTGGAAACGTTCTCGTATATGACGGGCGTTCTCAAAATGACAATTTTCGGGTAAAATGACGCTTTAATGCTTATAAAAACATATAAGCATGCAAAATTTTGGTTTAAGGGAACCCTTTAGTGCGGGTAATATGGAAAATAAGAAAATGAAGAGAAAAATAAGTTGTAAAACGACCAAAACAGGACTGGATAGTTTATAAAAAACATCGTGAAAAGGCTAATGCAAGGAAATGCAAGATTTTAGATAAAATGACACCTGAACAAAGAGAGATGAAGAGATTGAAAGATAGGGAATATTACTAAAGAAAGAAGGCTGAAAATAAAGTTAAGACTGTTAGTGATATGACTGAAAGACAGAAGAGGAAACAAAGAAAGTTGTGGAGAAAAAAATCTCAAAAGTATAGACAGAAGTATAGAAAAAGTTGATGGCAAATATTAACAGCCCGCCAGATTCTGAAAATGAGATAGAAAACGAGAGGAAATTTACACTAATTGAAATCTAATTAATCTGTTTCACTCAATGATTTCACTAACGATGAATACATAGACATACATACAATACAATAAAAGCATAGATGCAATCCCCGGAATCATGAATGTAACCAAGGTTATCTGGCAGAAAGCTTCTGATGTCACCATACTACTGTTTCAGTTTTCAAAATTGTTTCGAGAAATTAAACTGCAGGCATTTTCACTCGAAGATAGAGAGAGATAAAGAAAGTTTAGACATAGAAAAGAATTATGAGTTTCTGAATTCTCTTCACATGAGTAGGAATAGTATTTACGACGCCATATACGGATCAGACAGTTCAGATGAAACTCTGAAACCTTTTGGAGATTGGGAATCTCCAAAAGGTTTCAGATCGACTTCATGGAAAGAATGACGATAATTGTGCTGTACATCGTACGGAAATGATAAGGGAAACTTCCACCCAAACATGATATGTCCAAAGAAATTTTTGCTAGTAAATGTACAAAATGAAAATAAAAAAATTTGATGAAGATGGTGAAATAACGGTCGGCTTTCTTCGTTGTCAGTGGAACTCAGCAAAGATAGTTAAACATGAACAAAATGATGTTGCATATGTCCCCCTTGTATGTGAACAAGTTGTTCAAATTTTACCCACCCCGAAATAGCAGAATAAAAGTAGTCTACTATTATTGTTTTGATGAGAATATGGCCATATTTGAAAAGTAGGTTATTGCTAGACTTTAAGTTCAAACTTTGAAAATCAAGTTATTTTGTGATTAATATGATTATACTTATAATGTTTTTAACTCCTAAAGACTGTTTGTTTTAACACTACAATTGTTTTATTTGATTTTAAGCATTGATGCAAGAAATCTTAATGATAGTGTGCAATTACTATTTGTTCCTAATATCTTATGTTTGTTAACTGAAACTACAAAGTTTATGATTAGATTTCAAGTTAAACTTTTGAGACTCGTGTTGCTCATTCTTTAAGTACAAATAAAGGTATAATACCGTAAATGTATATGTTATTTTAATGCATAAAACATGCAAAAACCAGACGTTGCAGTCATTTAGGGAACGTCGACGTCATTTAGGGAACTTCATTGTCATTTTGGGAACACACCCATCATTTTCGGGAACATCATAAAAACGGCAAATTTGTCACTAATGAGTAATCTAATAGTTAAATCTTTCATATACAACCTGAAATGACCCTTCAACATTTGTATTTATATTATTAATTGATAACGTACGTCACAAATGTATACAATAAATTAAAATTTTGAAACGAAATTTACACTAATTGAAAATCTATACAGAGTAATTTGAAAAATAAGTCTTTTTATTATAAAAATACACAAAATGTTAGCATTTACCGATAGAGGGACAGGTGAATTATTATTTCTTGACAGTGATTATTAAAGGCGTTGGGTATATTATTATTTAAAAAATATTTAAAAGTGTTCCCGAAATGATTTAAGACCCTGGCATTTTTCTTATTAACAGGTAGAATTCCTAAAATATATATTTGTGTGCGTGCCTGTTCACAAGAAAGGTTCATGACAAATGACACAACATATTCCACGTGTTAATTTTCTTCAAAAGAAAACTTAATTTCTCAGATATTTCAAAACCTAAAATGCTCACCTCTTTGATTTTGACCCGTAAGGGAGCAAAATTATTTTTTTTCTTAGTTTTTCGCAAATATTTCATTTTTCAAAATTTTGTAAACTTTTGTTTAAAAATCGTTATCATCGAAGATATTGGTGCAAAATAGTGGATTAGGCCAAAAATGACAAATCTATATCTCGTACTATAGCGATTTATAAGCAAAAATTTTTGTACCTACTCAATCTTGTATAAGGTTTATTTGATGTCGCAATTGACAGTTCTTGTTTCTTGAAGATAAATAACTAGTATTTTTTTTCGTTTAGAGCAACCGTCAAAATATAGAAAGTTGCTCTTCGACATCAGGTGCTATTCGGCTGGGTGCCCTTCCTGGAATACACCAATATAATTGTATGTGTGAACCTACATATAGCCTGAAGAGATAAACAATTTAACATTGTGTGATACAAACAAATAAAAAAAAATGAAATCATTGTCAACAAATAACTCTAATTTACGTGAAAGATATGATCAATATGATATATTGACATGTAATATTTAATGTATTTAAAGCTAAACGAATCCATCATTTCTTGTATTGTGCGACTGTGTAAAATGTTGAATGTTTTGTTGTGTCTTGGGCTAACACTGTTTTTTATTTTGTCGGTAACATGTTTCCAATTTATGCTTGTAAGTATAATAATCGATCATATTTGATTTTGGATGTTATAATTTAATTTAATTGTTACTTCCTCTTTAAAATTCACCGCAAACCTCCCGTGAAGAAGACATTTGGTCCTTAAGAACTCATAACAGAATACATCATATTAACTGTATTGTATTGTATATCGACTGATAATTTAATGACATATTTATACTTCTAAAAAAAATTGTTTTATCTACCAAAACCGCTATCACATTTGGACATTGTATGTATAGTGTTAGCTCTGTAAGGGTAGCAATTTTTATTAGAAAATAACTCTTTTCAAAAATAGGTTAAACAGACTGTACGAAAATTTCACGGGATAGCGAAAAATAGAGAAAAAGAACGAAAAACTTTACCCAGCAGTGGTAGAAAAACTCTTAGTTCATATTGAAATTGCGATGCGAGATTGACAAAGTCGATATCGATTTATAGGGTCGCGACATCTAGCGTGCTACGTAGAACTACGTCAAAACAAAGCCTGAATCGCGCAAGCATCATTTACCGTGTAACTTGCATATTACAACTGCCCGACATCAACCGTGGGGCCGCGGCCCGCTAGTCAAAACATTTGCCTAGTACGACGAACTTGCCTTTGGTTGAAGGGACATCACATATCGTCCCTACACAATAGTATTTTATAGTCTTTCTCTATCGATAAAGCATTTTATTGGCATGTACATTTTTAGGGTTCCGTAGCCAAAAGGAAAAAAACGGAACCCTAATAGATTCGTCATGTCTGTCTGTCTTCTCTGTCCGTTCGTATGTCCCAGCCACTTTTTTCCAAAACTATAAGAACTATGCTGTTGAAACTTGGTAAGTAGATGTATTCTGTGAACCGCATTAAGATTTGTACAAAAATAGAAAAAAAAAATTGGGGGCTCCCCATACATGGAACTGAAATTCAAAAATGTTTTTTTCATCAAACCCATACGTGTGGGGTATCTATGCATAGGTCTTCAAAATTCTAATATCATTTTTTTTCTAATCTGACAAGTTTGCGCGAGAGACACTTCCAAAGTGGTAATATGTGTGTCTGTGTGTGTGTGTGTCCCTGTAACGATAAAACTAAAAAAATATATGATGTACTAGCTTCCGCCCGCGGCTTCGCCCGCATGGTTTGTTGATAAAAAAGTAGCCAATGTCCTTCTCCAGGCTACAGACTATCCATATCAAATTTCATCACTACAATATGCTCCTGTAAACTATGTTACATGATTTGTTTCGTTCAGCGAAAACATGTAGATTTTCCGAATACGAAACACGTGAGCAAGCTAATGAACACAACCGTCAATGACGTCTGCCCTCACGCCGTCACGCATCTGTCTGCCCGCGTTCGGGTCGCGCACTTGGTGATGGCGCATTGCTTAGACCGCCCCACCACCCCCGCTCTGCGCGCCGCCGACTAACGCAGGCGCTTAATGACGCTCCACTCAAGTCAATCTTATCGTGATATATTTCTTAAACTATTCGTCTAAATTACTTAGTATAAATGACAAAGTTGGTCTTCATTAAATACTGAATGCATTAAAAGTATCAGTTTTCATAAAAATTTGCTAAATATTCTAAAATTAGCATTGTAAAAAAGTATCAAATTTAAATGTAATTTATGGCTTATAATTTGTGATATATTGGCTTCCACATAAAATATAGATATATGCTATCGCTGACTTTTATTTAGAATTGTTTTTGGCAAACAATCCCACGATACATTATCTTCATTTAACTTCAACGGTTTAGACAGCGCACGCCAAAATAGCTCTCAGAGGGTAGGATTTTTTCCGATTTACTTGATAGTTATCGTAAAATTATGGCCAAAATTACACAAAATCTTTATAGATTGTAGCCTATGTGTTATTCTGATGTATAAGCTATATTACTGTAAAGTTTCGTCAAAATCCGTTCAGTAGTTTTTGCGTGAAGGAGTAACAAACATCCATCCATCCATCCATCCTCACAAACTTTCACATTTATAATATTAGTAGGATAGGATAGTAGGAAGTAGGATATTAGTAGGATTCTAAAATTAGCATTGTAAAAAAGTATCAAATTTAAATGTAATTTATGGCTTATAATTTGTGATATATTGGCTTCCACATAAAAGATAGATATATGCTATCGCTGACTTTTATTTAGAATTGTTTTTGGCAAACAATCCCACGATACATTATCTTCATTTAACTTCAACGGTTTAGACAGCGCACGCCAAAATAGCTCTCAGAGGGTAGGATTTTTTCCGATTTACTTGATAGTTATCGTAAAATTATGGCCAAAATTACACAAAATCTTTATAGATTGTAGCCTATGTGTTATTCTGATGTAAAAGCTATATTACTGTAAAGTTTCGTCAAAATCCGTTCAGTAGTTTTTGCGTGAAGGAGTAACAAACATCCATCCATCCATCCATCCTCACAAACTTTCACATTTATAATATTAGTAGGATAGTAGGATTAGTAGGAGTAGGAAGTAGGAAGCAGGAAGTAGGATAGGATAGGATAATTTGTGATATATTGGCTTCCACATAAAAGATAGATATATGCTATCGCTGACTTTTATTTAGAATTGTTTTTGGCAAACAATCCCACGATACATTATCTTCATTTAACTTCAACGGTTTAGACAGCGCACGCCAAAATAGCTCTCAGAGGGTAGGATTTTTTCCGATTTACTTGATAGTTATCGTAAAATTATGGCCAAAATTACACAAAATCTTTATAGATTGTAGCCTATGTGTTATTCTGATGTATAAGCTATATTACTGTAAAGTTTCGTCAAAATCCGTTCAGTAGTTTTTGCGTGAAGGAGTAACAAACATCCATCCATCCATCCATCCTCACAAACTTTCACATTTATAATATTAGTAGGATAGGATAGTAGGAAGTAGGATATTAGTAGGATTCTAAAATTAGCATTGTAAAAAAGTATCAAATTTAAATGTAATTTATGGCTTATAATTTGTGATATATTGGCTTCCACATAAAAGATAGATATATGCTATCGCTGACTTTTATTTAGAATTGTTTTTGGCAAACAATCCCACGATACATTATCTTCATTTAACTTCAACGGTTTAGACAGCGCACGCCAAAATAGCTCTCAGAGGGTAGGATTTTTTCCGATTTACTTGATAGTTATCGTAAAATTATGGCCAAAATTACACAAAATCTTTATAGATTGTAGCCTATGTGTTATTCTGATGTATAAGCTATATTACTGTAAAGTTTCGTCAAAATCCGTTCAGTAGTTTTTGCGTGAAGGAGTAACAAACATCCATCCATCCATCCATCCTCACAAACTTTCACATTTATAATATTAGTAGGAAGTAGGATTAGTAGGAGTAGGAAGTAGGAAGCAGGAAGTAGGATAGGATAGGATAATTTGTGATATATTGGCTTCCACATAAAAGATAGATATATGCTATCGCTGACTTTTATTTAGAATTGTTTTTGGCAAACAATCCCACGATACATTATCTTCATTTAACTTCAACGGTTTAGACAGCGCACGCCAAAATAGCTCTCAGAGGGTAGGATTTTTTCCGATTTACTTGATAGTTATCGTAAAATTATGGCCAAAATTACACAAAATCTTTATAGATTGTAGCCTATGTGTTATTCTGATGTATAAGCTATATTACTGTAAAGTTTCGTCAAAATCCGTTCAGTAGTTTTTGCGTGAAGGAGTAACAAACATCCATCCATCCATCCATCCTCACAAACTTTCACATTTATAATATTAGTAGGAAGTAGGATAGGATAGTAGGAAGTAGGATATTAGTAGGATTCTAAAATTAGCATTGTAAAAAAGTATCAAATTTAAATGTAATTTATGGCTTATAATTTGTGATATATTGGCTTCCACATAAAAGATAGATATATTTATGCTATCGCTGACTTTTATTTAGAATTGTTTTTGGCAAACAATCCCACGATACATTATCTTCATTTAACTTCAACGGTTTAGACAGCGCACGCCAAAATAGCTCTCAGAGGGTAGGATTTTTTCCGATTTACTTGATAGTTATCGTAAAATTATGGCCAAAATTACACAAAATCTTTATAGATTGTAGCCTATGTGTTATTCTGATGTATAAGCTATATTACTGTAAAGTTTCGTCAAAATCCGTTCAGTAGTTTTTGCGTGAAGGAGTAACAAACATCCATCCATCCATCCATCCATCCATCCATCCATCCATCCATCCATCCATCCTCACAAACTTTCACATTTATAATATTAGTAGGATAGGAAGTAGGATAGGATAGGACATTACCATGTAAACTTCCACCGAAAATTGGTTTGAACGAGATCTAGCAAGTAGTAATTTTTTTTAAAACGTCATAAATCGTAATGATACGGAACCCTCCGTACGCGAGTCCGACTCGCACTTGGCCGGTTTTTATTTCTTAAACCGTCGAGATACAAGTATTAATTGCCTTGTAACTTAGATTTTAATCTGCCGACAAATTTATCGATTGATTGTTAACAGGAGTGTCCCTCGTGAATGCAACAATGTCGTACTGTTGTCGCTGTCTCTATCCCTCACAATGTGAACGCGTGCCCGAGAGGTGAAACAACAATACATTTGCAACATTTTTGAGTATATCTATACTTATCACGTAGTTTATTTTTTCGTAAAAGGATATTCATTATATTATCTGGGTTCCTCATGAGTCAAAATGGTTCTGTATCTATAAATTATCTTGAAATACTACACTACATTTGGGTCGTATTCATAGAAAATTACCAATCTTTGAGCTCGTGTAACTTTTTAACCGTGTATAAGTTTTACGTTCAATAAACACGTATTTTGATGATAAGATTGTTGTTGCAAAATTTCATAGACTTTCATTAGTTAATTTCAAGATAGGACCAAACTACTTTTGTATGGAGCGCGGAGCGGATACTATCCTCTTAAACAACCGATAAAACCATCGAATATTGACGTATATCGATATTTTGGTTCTATTGCCTTATCATTAAAAATGTTCCAGGGCCCAGGGCAATGGCTGGTTTTGAACATCAGACAGTGCGAAAACCCCGAGCAGTACAACATCAGCAGCACCATCACCCGGAGAAAGCTGAACCGCACCCACGACTGTTTCCACTTTATCTTGATTTCTAAAGGAGACCTCGTGGATGTGAATACGTTCGAGTACGGCGTAAGTCTCTCACTAGATGGCGTCTCAATCGACGTGATTTAGGCGGATTGATTCTTCTTGGCCGCCAAATTTTTGTTGTTTTTTTCGCAAATAACACATGTGTGTCCATAACACATTCTAGGATGATCATATGAATAAGAATTGCGACATGAACTGTAACTTATTCATAAGTGGGTACTAAATTTTTTGCGTTAAAAATCGTTATCATAATAGAAAGTAAGTAGTGTAAATTTTAATTTTACACCAAAATCTTTTACGATAACGATTCTTAAGGAAAAGCTTTAGCACGTTGATTTTGTAATTTCTACAGCAATGACACTATAGTCCATCTAAACTAATAGGTACGTTTTGACGTTTCATACTTTTCAAGCCGAAATAACTTTGCATAGGCGTAACTGACACAATTTCAATAATCATCGCCGTAAAATCATGGAAATATGAAGCTCTTTTTATTTTATCACAACATGTGCAATTCCTAATAACTAAATTTAAATTCAAATCCTTCATACAAAGCAAAATAACAAATGTATAGAATAGATAACTTTTTTCTAGACTTCTTTCAAAGTCACGTAGTCAGGTCCCTTAACGTAGTGTTGTGACTCTTCAAATTCACTTGTATATGAATAATAGGTAAAAATATACGAACAATCGATATTTTTTTCTTTTTTATATGAAAAATGAGTTTGCTTTTGACTTCATACTTTCCGCCGAGGCAAAGACGAGGTCGACGTTGGAGCGAGCACACCCAAAAGAGGTTCCTGTTCACCCTACTTTTGAAAATGACTCGGAAATACTAAAATTTATTGATAACGAGTTATTATTGTGCAGTAACGGTGGTGGTCTAGCGGTAACGGCCGTGACTTACGAGTTGTAGGTCGTAGGTTCGAAGCCAGACAGGCGCTTTACTTTGTGAAAATTATTTCATCACCACTGCTTCCAAAATGGTGTAGGAAAACATCGTGAGGAAACCGGCGTCCTAGAAATAAAAATTTGAAGATATGTGACATCTACCGAACCACACTGGACCCGCGTGGCGGATTACGGCCCACTCCCACACGAACAAAGATGCTTTACCGACTCCAACAACAACCACAATTGTGACTTCATCTATTGTTGGAGCGTTGAAATGGCGTTCGTGTTTTCCAGGGGTCGTTTATCTGCTATGATCAAGACTTTTGTCACCAGATTCTTTTAAAGTTTAACAAAATACTTCGTGAAAAAGTCAAATGAAAATATGTCATCTCTGTTTTTAATGCCCGTACTTACATCAACTTCTTGCATACTACTTAGACCCAACCCGCCTGTCCAGCGTGGTGTTTATAAATCCGAAAAACTGTAATCAATTAGTAAATGCAAAGAAATGACATCGGTATCTAGTAAGAATCGGATATTGTAGTAAGCGATTTCTTTGACCCCATCCTTATTATTCAATCTGTCAAAACTGTTAAAACGTACCTATTAGTTTAGATGGACTATAGAATTTGTTACAAACGAACAATTTGCAAAAAATCAAGAAAATTAAATAACTTGAATTTGACGCCCAAGGAAAGATGATCAGCCCTAACAAATCAAATCAAATGTTTTTATTTCAAATAAACTTTTACAAGCGTTTTTGAAACGTTATTGACTCTAGTTGCACGGTTCCAAAAAGTTGATCCTATGGAGAAGAATCCGGCAATAAACTCCTTGGACTTTCTTTTAAAATAAACATTTTACATTATTAACTGGTACATTATGGCGATAACAGGATATGAGGACATTGGAGATTAATGTCATAATAGCCTGAAGTCGGGACTAAAATTAAAAGAAGGTTTTCAGTATCTGAGAACTCAATGGTTACCAAACCTAACGCTTCGGGGACTACAAGTTTCATCATCATCATCAACCCATTAAATTGTCCCACTGCTGGGCACGGGTCTCCTCTCAATATCAGAGGGATTAGGCTATAGTCCGCCACCCTAGAGTACTGCGGGTTGGCAGACTTCACACGCCGTCAAGAAAATCTCTTAGGCATGCAGGTTTCCTCACGATGTTTTCCTTCACCGTTTAAGCGCGTGATAATTAATTATTAATACGCACATGACTTCGAAAAGTCAGAGGTGCGTGCCTTGGACTTGAACTCGAGACCTTTGACTGGGCAGTCCAATGGTCTTATCACTAGGCTATCACTGCACTACAAGTTTGGTGGTATGTTATGTTACAGGGGCAAGTAGATGTTTATAAAGAAGTGGACGGGGGCTTTAAGTTCTTCCAAAGCTTTTCCGATCCATGCGGGTGTAAATTTCTCAAGAAACATGGAAGAGAAAACATGGAGCGAGGGCTAAGGTTGGGGGGGGTTGACCCTCCCGACTGCCCTATAAATACGGTAACAAATATTTATTAGACTTGCTGAATCAATTTGAAAGACCGAGGCCACATTTCACTATTTCTACCTCTTTACGCAGAATAGCAACTAATCTTCAACTAAATTTTATGTAAAATAAACCGCCGAGAAGCTTAACGAGGACTTATTGGGAGCGAGTGAAATGCGACCTTAAGGTCGATTTTACACGTGAAAAATAACCACGAGTATTATTTATTCGTAGCCTGCCACTTTGTAAATAAAGGGGATCGCAGAAGCAAATTCTACAATAAAAACGGCCAAGAGCATGCATGATTTAGTTATTCGGCTTTTAGACTGTCTAGGCTCTTCTCTAATGAATTTCATCCATCCAAACCACTCAAAATACATATACCTTTATGCGTATATTATATAGGTACCTATAAAGATAACTATGTATGTAGTGGTCGAACGCGAACCGCTCTCGTGTTTAATTTGGGTCACGTGATAATCTCAGCATATTAGTAATATTGTAATACTAAGCAGAGGCGTACTAATGTACACCCACATTTCGCCGGTATGTTTAGGTCCCATGTAATAGGGGGCGAGCCTATTGCAAATAACCGGGCACAAATCCAGACTCCGAGCTGCTACTGAGAATTTCATGAAAAACCCAATAACACTCTGCTCGACCTGGGAATCGAACCCAGGACCTCTAGCGTAGCAGTCGCGCTTAGGACCACTAGACTGATGAGGCAGTCAATGGGAAAGTGTTATTTAAAGTGTTATTGGGTTTTTCTATTTGTGCCCGGTTAATGGCAAAAGGCTCGCCCCCTATTACATGGGACCTAAACATACCGGCGAATTGGGTTTGCACTAGTACACCTATGCCTAACCTTTCGGGGAATACAGACGTGATCGTATGTAAACTGTGCTTAGAAATACGATAATGTTTTTTAAAGATAATTACTATTTCAGGCTCGACTGGAGATCAAAGATTTCGTGATGGACTACAGGGAGTTGCCCAAGCATGGAGTTTATGGAACATTTGATGCCGTAGTATATGGGATATTGAACGGGAAAAAAGTTGGCTGCATCAAAATCATGCTTAACTTCGATAATAACCGCGACGACGATTATGATGATTAATAAATTTCAGTTCATATTGTTTTCATGTATTTGTATTTTATTTTCAACTACCTTTCCGCCCACGGCTTCGCCCGCGTGGTTTCTCAGCTTTTTTCTACTTACATATGCATGTACACTACGTATAATCCTTCCTCTTGAATAGCTCTATCTATTGCTGAAAATTGCATTAAAATCCGTTGCGTATGTATTTTAAAAAGATCGAAGCGTACAAACTGCGGGAGCCACTTTGTGTACAGTATAAAACAACGCTGTGTAATTTGCAAAAAAACAACGAATTTAGCGCACCAGGTGGAACGTTTAGTCTCAAGGTGAATAAAAAAGAAATACAAGGAGATCTTTTGGAAAGATCAGGTGCGTGGTACTCGCAACCAGCGCATGTATATGACAAGATATATTAATATGGCCGAAGCAAAAGAAGTATGCGAGAATCGTAGCAAATGGCGTTCCGTAGTTTCTGCCTACCACTAAAGCGCGCGCACCACGCCCGGGAACGACTTGTATGTATGTATGTAATGTACCTCACGACGAGGTCGAACTGGTGGTGGTGCAGCAGGTGCTTGTTGGTGGGCAGGCGCGCGCGCAGGTCTTGCACGAGGGCTGCGCGCGCGCCGCCCGCCCGCAGCGCGCGCACCACGCCCGGGAACGACTTGCGCGCGTCCGCGTACCGGCACTCGAACACCGCCGCTATGCACGACCGCAGCACCTGATAACAGACAACATCTAACATTACCATCACTTATTGCTCTCGAATAATGTTAATTAACAACGGTATAAGACAGGCAATCTCAAACATCCGAATATTTTGACGCGTTCCCGTTTTCCTAAGATTGACTTTCTTTCTTTTCTTTCATTGACTACTTAGACTTAACCGAAAGTTAATTAAAAAACGCATGGAAACTAAAAATGTTGAGCAGCTCTGTAAAGCGTAAAAAAGATATTATATATTATAAAATAAATATGTGTGAAGTACCTCTAATCTCCTAGCGGAGTTTGTCAGCAGCAGATGTCCGTAGTCATTAGCGCCGGTAGGGGGCGCGGCCGGCGGCACTATGCGGGACTGCGGCGGCCGCAGCGCTGTCAGCCTGATCACAACCATGAATTATTAAATAAAAAAAATAAAAAATATAACTAGAGTTAACTTAGCGTAGCAACCGCTTACGCTGAGTATGGAGTTGCAGCCGATACAATCATATTGCAGTTTTAGCATTTTCATGTCATTTAATATTTTTGTTTGTGAGTTAGTCTTTCTTCAGCTTTCAACTTAATTACTTGTTATATTCAATAATAAATTTAATTGTAATAAATAAATAAATATTTTTTTAAGTAATTTCCCGATCGCCGTAACATAACTGGCGCAGTCGGTAGGATCGCGACACTCTCGTTTCGAATGGAACTCTTCGGATAAGAGTGACGGTTCTCAAATCGTTCCTTCGCGATCCGCAACGAACCTATCGTGCGGTCGGGCACCTGTATAGGGATTCTCTGGAGCATTGGAGGACCCTGTTTGCTGTAAGAAGACTCGACAGGAGATGCAGTGGCTGCTTCGGTAAGTACTCTCGTTCTTCCAAGTGTCCTTGCTCTATTTCCTGTCCTAGTTAATAGTCCTAGTTTATAGTTTGTGTGTGTCTATAAGCTCAAATCGCGGTAGGCAGGCACCCATTTGTTATAGCGTTAAGATATTGCGAAAAAATTCCAAGTGAAATATTACACTTCTATTGTTTTATTCGTGAGCCACTATACAGGTAAATTACAGTAAAACAATGTCGCTCAGAGATTATGATGCTAACTACAAACCTTACAAACTAATTGCTGATTTAATGCCAAGATATGATGGCAATCCCAAATTATTGAACTATTATATTAGGGAAGTAGAAAAATTACTAGAATTAACGAGCGAATCAGATCGCAAACACCCGGCATTATTCTGCCTTATTAAGAGTAGGCTTAGCGGTGCGGCTATTGATGCAATCGCGTACGAAAAGTACTTAGATAACTGGGATTCAATTAAAGTCGCGTTAATTAGGCGTCTTGGAGAACCGCGCAACGAGATACAAGTTATGCAGGAACTTACCCGAATACGTAGGTCTAAGAGTGAAGATGCGGAAGGTTTTGGTAGGAGGCTCAGAGAATTACTAGATACCTTGTACTCTGTAGGTGAACACGGTAATAAGTCGTACTATGAGAAAATGGTTATAGAACAATATGTAAATCAGCTAGACTTTCATGTTTCGTTGGGTGTTAGAATTGCGAAGCCAGAAACGTTCGAAGCAGCTATCATTGCGGCTAGGCAGGAAGAGGCTAGGCTTGCATATAATAGATCAAACAATTATAGTGCTCCTTCAACATCTCAAGCGAAACCAAAGCAGCATCATTCTAATAATGTTCCTTTTCGTAGTCAAGTAAATCCATACACACAACCCACTAACTTTGTCAATCAACCAATGATGCCATTCAATCAAAATAATAACTTCATTCCTCAACAAAATACCGTGCCACCAGAACAGCGTCAACAGTGGGTACAGTCTGTGTTGCCCTGGAAAAATAAACCAGCCTCAGGCAACTTCAGATCAGGTGGGTCAGGCAATTACAGGAGCGGGAACTTTAAGAACCAGCCTAACATCCCTAAACAGCAGGTAAACCCTCCCCAGGTATCCTCAGACGTCACTATGCGTACAGCAGATAAACCACTGAAACCACAGTTTGCGACCCAAGAGCTGTTTTATATCCCGAGTCATATGGACGGTCAGGCGGACCCAGGGCCGATTGAAAGTGAGTATTATGAACAACTTCCGAGTAGCAGTAATATCTACGAACCGAATCTAAGCATGGACGAACAAGAGGTAAGCTATAATCAGGATTTTATATTGGACGAGGATCAGGACAACCGGAGCTAGTATCCATTAATCTTCAAGCTAAAGAACACTTACCGTATATCGAGTTACCGGAGTTCAATGGTAAGTTTTTAATAGATACAGGAGCTACACACTCTGCTGTTGCTTCTGATGTAGTTTTTGGTACCATATTTGAATACTGTGTTGAAATAGAACCCTTTCAGATAGTTACGGCCCATAGTTCATCTATACACGATAAAGTAGTATATCTGCCATTACCCCCTGCGTTTAGTAGCGATATAATACATAAATTTTTAATATTCGATTTTGACCCAAAGTATAAAGGGCTTATAGGTTTTGATCTCTTAAAGAAATTAAAGAGTAATATTGACCTTAATAATAATGTTCTACTTACTTCTACAGCACAGATACCTATTTATTTTAACTATCCTGTAGAAAAGATTAAAATAGAACCTAGGTGTGAAAAGATTGTTACAGTTAAAACTAATTACATAGATGGACAATACTTACATGATGATTTTTATTGGTCAGATAATTTGAAGTCACCAGCTGCAATAGTTAATGTTATAAACGGTACATTTAAAACTTCAGTTATTAATTTTAGTCATGATAAAAGGTTTATCCCAGATAGACCCTCTATCGAATTAGAATCATATACTGATACCAATAGCCCCAATAGTCATAAACTTAATTCTTTAAAAGTGCAGCCTGATATCGATGTTATACTTAAAGAAAATTTAAAGAAAATTCGTACGGACCACATGAATGAAGAGGAAAAGCGTGAAATTATTAGGCTATGTTATCAATATAGAGATTTATTCTACTCACAAAATATTCCACTTACCTTTACACACGCAGTCAAACACGAGTTGAGATTAAGCGACGAAACCCCAATCTTCGTACGTAGCTATAGACAAGCCCCTAAACAACGTAATGAGATCCGTAAGCAAGTTGATAATCTTTTACAGCAAGGTATAATTAGAGAAAGCATTTCCCCATGGTCATGTCCCGTACATATTGTCCCCAAAAAACCCGATTCATTAGGACAGGTCAAATGGCGACTTGTAATAGATTACAGACGACTAAATGATCGCATTATTGAAGATAAGTACCCACTTCCTAATATCCATGACATTTTAGATAGATTAGGCCGTGCTCAGTATTTCACCACCCTAGATTTAGCTAGTGGCTATCATCAGGTAGAAATGCACCCTAATGATATAGAAAAAACCGCTTTCACTACGGAAAGAGGGCATTACGAATTTCTTAGAATGCCCTTTGGCTTAAAAAATGCACCGAGTACGTTTCAACGCTTAATGGATCACATCCTAAGAGGCATTGATAACGTTTATACATATTTAGATGACGTCATTGTAATATCAACATCCTTACAAGAGCATACGGAGAAGCTTAAACAGGTATTTGAAAGATTTAGGAGTCACAACCTTAAGATTCAACTAGACAAATCGGAATTCATACAAAAACAGGTCAACTTTTTAGGACATGAACTGACAGACGAGGGCCTAAAGCCTAATAAGGACAAAATTAAAGCCGTTTTGAACTTCCCTTTGCCTAAGTCTCAGAAGGACATAAAAGCTTTCCTAGGCCTTGTCGGATACTATAGGAAATTTATCAAGGACTTCGCAAAGCTTACCAAGCCCATGACACTATGTCTAAAGAAAAATAGTAAAGTTATTCATTCCCCTGATTTCTTAGAAGCTTTTAATAAGTGTAAGCAGATATTAACGAATGCCCCAATTTTACAATACCCCAATTTTGATGAGCCCTTCATTCTTACTACCGATGCATCAGATGTGGCATTAGGTGCAGTATTATCCCAAGGTACTGTAGGTTCCGACAAACCAATAGCATTTGCATCTCGAACACTATCTGATACTGAATCTCGCTACTCTACTATAGAGAAGGAGTTACTTGCAATAGTATGGTCTATAAAATACTTCCGACCTTACCTTTATGGCAATAAGTTTATTATCTATACTGACCATAGGCCTCTTACTTGGTTAATGTCTTTAAAGGACCCAAATTCTAAACTTACCAGATGGCGACTAAAGCTCGCTGAATACGATTATAAAGTTATCTATAAAAAGGGTCGACAAAATACTAACGCAGACGCTCTATCCCGTGCAAAGATATTTCACCATAGTATTGATTCGCTAGCAGTTAATTTAGACGATAACGAAGATGATGAAATGATTAACAGAATATTTGACAATGCACGTAGGGAAGCTGAAACTGAAACACAAGAAATAGTCACTCAGGAAAGTAGTAATAGTCAACCGCAAAACCCTAGCGTCCCCGAGTCTCGCATAGGAACAGAATCTGATAGCATGAGTATAGTCTCAGCTGAGCCGGAATTAATATCTACTAAACACACGCAACCGGATAATGAAAATAAAGGCATACCTATAATATCAGACGCCATTGACAGACAGTTAAAACAGTTTCATATTAGGTCAACACCTGGTTCGACTTATAGAGTAGATAATAGATCCACTAATTCAAAGGTTGTTATTAAAGACGTGTTCATTCCAATTAATAATACCGAAGCAGAAATAATAAAGTTTTTGAAAGAACATACCATTGCTGACCGAATATTTCATTGTTATTTTCATAATGAGGATCTGTACCATGCTTTTTCTAGGGTCTATACTACCATATTTAATGACCGTGGCCCGAAATTGCTTAAGTGTACCACGCGTGTGACCTTAGTAGAAAACAAAACTGAACAACAAGAATTAATTAAAAAATATCATGAGGGTAAAACAGTACATCGCGGTATTCAAGAGACATACAAACAGTTGCATAGAAATTATCACTGGCCAAACATGTTGCTTACCATCCAAAGATACGTTAACCAATGCGATACCTGCCTAAAAACTAAATATGAAAGAAACCCTTTAAGGCCACCTTTAGCTATCACAGATACACCTCGTAAGCCGATGGAACACCTATTTATGGACTTATATTCCACCGGAGGAGCAACATTTCTTACCATCATAGACAATTTCTCAAAGTACGCCCAAGCAGTCCCTTTAAACGCATCTAGCAGTGTCCATATAGCAGAAGCATTGTTACAAGTTTTCTCAGTTTTAGGTTTACCATGTAAAATAACCACAGACTCCGATAGTAAATTTGATAATGACGTCATAAAAGAGATATGCGCACTACATAATATTCATATCCATTTTACCACGCCCTATAACCCTAATTCTAACTCACCGGTAGAACGCTTACACTCGACGTTAGCTGAAATAATTAGAATACAACGAATGACCAATAAAGATGACCCCATACAATTAATTATGAAGTACTCCATAATAGCCTATAATAACGCTATTCATTCGGCAACCGATTATACACCTCACGAGCTTTTATTCGGACACACAGCATCTAGAAATCCGCTAGAACTATACTATCCAAAAGAATTTTATCAGGACTATGTTATTAAGCACCGAGCCAATGCCGAGGCAGTTCAAGAATGTATGGCAGCGCACATGTCTAAAAATAAAGAGCAGGTAATAGCCAAACGTAATCAAGAAGCAGAAGAAATTATGTTCAAGGTAGGTGAAACAGTTTATAAACAGGTAGCAAAGACGGCGCGCAGTGACAAGACTAAGCCTGTCTTCAAGGGACCCTACAAGATAATTCACCTTCACCCCAATAACGTAGCTGAAATAGTAGGTAACCATCCAAACTCTAAGTCTATTAGAGTTCATTTTAAATTACTACGGAGACCTCATCTTGTTGCAGGACCTTCGTTGCAGGAGCCGTCGTGTTCTACGCAACAGGAATCGTAACCCTTGACCCTGTGAATAATGAAAATGGCATCCTTTTACTAAAACAAGGACAACTTCTTAAACAAGATAACTACTTTAGTCTCGCTTGCGTTTATAATATATCAAACTTACATCTTACGTCTATTAAATTAATGTCATTATATGCAAGCACTAAAACAGCCGAAAATATAGAGTCTGGACAACTGCATAAGTCCTATAGAGATCAAATAGAGTATAGTTTAGATTTAATAGGTAAAAAAATCAAATACTTAGCTCCGCAGGTTAGGAAAAGACGCGGACTTATTAATGGATTAGGTACAGTTGTTAAGGCTATTACAGGTAATCTTGATGCAGATGACGCAGTAAAATTTGAAGATGAAATCTTAAATATTAGAAATAAAGTTAATAATGTCCAGATTGCTCAGAAGAAGTCCTTAGTTCTAGCAAAGAATACAATAGATGAGTTTAGTAATCAATTAAATAAGTTAAATAGTAACCAGAAAAATTTGGCTAGCATATTACAAAATGTTACACGAAATTCCAACAATATAACTAATCACCTGCATTTCTTAGATATATACGTACAGATAGATTTTAGCTTACAGATTATATTAGATAGGTTAATGCTATTAGAAGATGCTATGACATTCGCTCAAATGGGCACCATGCATCCTAGTATTATAAGTCCCCAAAATCTTATAGAGGAATTAATTAGTTTAGATAAACTTTATTCATTTAGACCAGTAGCTGATATTAGTCTTAGTAACATTCATATAATAGAAAAATCAATTAAAGTTAAGGCTTATAGTACAGTACACTCTATAAACTTTATCCTAGAAATCCCATCAGTAGACCCAAGTTCCTATGACCTAATACACCTCTACTCTATTCCCACTAAAAATAACCTTACTATTATCCCAAAATCCAAATACCTTGCACTTGGGAACGATGAGTACGCTTACCTGGAGGAAGACTGTCAGCCGCTAACCGATGACGTCCAACTCTGCAAGACCCTGGAAACTAGAAGGATTGAAGATACCGAAGACTGCATCCCATCTCTCATTCAACACCGTCAAGCTAATTGTACACATGCCAGGATGAACTTAAGAAGAGGAAAGATTCAGAAGATCAGAAATAACAGCTGGTTGTTAGTACTTAAAGAAGATGAAATTATTAAGACACAATGCAAAGCCAAGACCGACTACAAAAAGCTTAGTGGGATTTATCTCGTTACATTAACTGAAGATTGCCAAATTAACGTCATGAATAAAACATTAAGATCACACAAAAACACCATTGTTATTAACGAAGTCATACCATTACCGGAACAGCATCAAGTATCAGAAGAATCAATAAAGTACGAATTACAACTAGAAGATATTTCACTGGACAGCATCCATGAGCTCATCAACCAGGCCAACGATCTCTCCGTACCAGATGACGTCACTTGGCCAATGTTAGTAGCTACACCGAGCTGGACTACGCTACTTTTATACATCCTACTGATAGCGGCAGCATCCTGGAAGCTGTACAAATGGAAGACCACAAAGATCCCGGAGGACACTAAGGGCAGCGAGGACGCCGCCAGAAGCAAGAGTTGCTTCTATCCTATGGAGGGAGGAGTTAACTTAGCGTAGCAACCGCTTACGCTGAGTATGGAGTTGCAGCCGATACAATCATATTGCAGTTTTAGCATTTTCATGTCATTTAATATTTTTGTTTGTGAGTTAGTCTTTCTTCAGCTTTCAACTTAATTACTTGTTATATTCAATAATAAATTTAATTGTAATAAATAAATAAATATTTTTTTAAGTAATTTCCCGATCGCCGTAACATAACTCTAGATGTAACCGGTTTTTACAGTCTTAGTTTTGAGTCTCGATATCGATGTCTGTTAACGATGCGACTGTTGGCATTAAGGGTCCGGCGGACGTCGAATTGCCCATAAAAACGTACTTCGGACATAATTCGAAATTCTTACATAATTTTATTAAATTATTGTATTATTCGGATTCGGATGCCATTAATCTAGGGGTCCAGATTTTGATTACGTCCAAAACACTTCACTGGTAAATTTTTTTTAAGTTTACTAGCAATGTGGATCACACATTACTAGTATTCTTGTTAACCCCTCGTGCTAAGCTAAATGCTTGTGTTACGAGTGGGTTCACGTCGGTAGTGCAATGGGTGGGGTTCGAACCGGCAACCACATGATCGCAAGTCCGATGCCCTAGCCTAGCTACCGCCGCTTAAAATTCTTGATTTTTTGACGAAGTTTCGACTGGTTTTCCGGTCTCTTATTTAATATTAAAAACAACAATATTTACACGGTTCTCATTCGTGGAACCTAGCTTATATTATCAATTTTCAAAATAACATCAGGAAATTTGAATAATAATAACTTTTCATTCATTAATGAAAGAATCGCGGCACGCGACGCAATTTCGATCAAATTATGAAGCAAAGTAATGCTATCTCATGCGTTCTAAGCGAGGGGTGTGCCCTACTGCCGGCCGTCGGGCGCTCGCTTTTAAATCTACCTACAGTCGGTGTTTCATTGTATCTTGTAGCAGAGACATAATCTTTTACGAATACGACGTGTTTGTTTTTAACTCGATTATTTATGACGGTTACGGTTACCTGACCTTATAAGTAAGCTGACCTCTTATTGTACGAAATTCTATACAATGCGAGGTCAGCTTATACTGGATATGTATAACAAGCTATACCTAAAGCACCAGTAGAAGCTGACCGCTTATTGTACGGAAAGTCTATACAATGCGAGGTCAGGTTATCCTGCATATGTATAACAAGCTATACCTGAATCACCAGTACAAGTTGACCGCTTATTGGACGGAAAGGCTATACAATGCAAGGTCACGTTATACTGGATATGTATACCAAGCTATACCTAAATCACCAGTACAAGCAGACCGCTTATTTAACGGATTTTTTTACAATGCGAGATCAGGTCAATAGGGGTTGCCTAATATAAATTTTCATGTCACTAAAAGTGGTGATTCCCCTTTTTATCGAGACGTATTTTAAAATCCAAGATGGCGGAATTCACTTAAATAAATTGATACGGGTGTCGATTTCGAAGTATCTTGAGGTGCAATTTATGAAAGTGGCATTAATTTTGAAATCCAAGATGGCGGACATTATTTATATAGAGAAATTGATATGGGTGTCAATTTCGAGGTTTATCGGGATGCAAATTACGAAAATGACATTAATTTTGAAATCCAAGATGGCGGACATTATTTTTCTGAATAAATTGATATGGGTGTCAATTCCTAGGTTTATCAGGTTTCAAATTATGAAAATGACATTAATTTTTAAATCCAAGATGGCGGACTTATTTTTATAATAAATTGATATGGGTGTCAATTTCAAGGTTTATCGGGTTGCAAATTACGAAAATGACATTAAATTTGAAATCCAAGATGGCGGAAATTATTTTTCTGAATAAATTGATATGGGTATCAATTTCAAGGTTTGCCGGAGTGCTGATTACGAAAATGACATTAATTTTGAAATCCAAGATGGCGCAAATTATTTTTCTAAATAACTTCATATAGTTGTCAATTTAAAGGTATATAATTTTGAAATCCAAGATAGCAAACATTTTTTTTTAAATTAATGTAATTTTTTGAATAAGCACTCCGGGAAACCATTCAATTGACACCCATATCAATTTATTTACCTACGTAGGTACCCACTTTACCCTGGCTGACAAAGAATAGATACAGGTGGCATTATATCCGTCTAGAGTGGACGTCTGGTCTATGATCTTTAATCATGAAATCTATGGAGCAGATTTCTTTTCTAAAATAGTAAGAAATAAAGAACTATTCACCGAAGGAATCGGCAGAGGTGTACTTATGTTCACCCACACTTTGCCGGTATGTTAAGGTTCCATGTAATAGGGGGCGAGCCTATTGCAATTAACCGGGCACAAATCCAGACTCCGAGCTGCTACTGAGTATTTAATAGAAAAACCCCATAAAACTGCTCGACCAGGGGATCGTACCCAGGACCTCTAGCGTAGCAGTAGCTCTCAGGACCACTAGACTAATGAGGTAGTTGGAAAGTCTTTCTTTCCGAAAAGTTTATTCTTAGTCGCAACACGAGACAAAACTAATAAAAATAAATAGATGTAGGTAGCAGACGTTGTTAATGTGTTCAATTAAAAAAAAGCCAATTGGCGTGGGAAAAACGTGATGAACACGAATAACACCGGTGGCCACTGAATAGGCACATAGTAGGTACCTGCCTAATCGTTGAATTTGAAAACCGCGGAACGTACGTAGGAAGTGGGTAGATACGTATGAGATAACTGGCGACCTGAGGCTCGTAGAGGAATTTCTTAAAAGTGCATTCCTATTTTCGATATTGTCTAACGACTTATCAAAAAAAAATTCAAATATATCACATTTATTGAACATGTCATAAATTATTACAAACATTAGAAAATTAAATTCTCAGTTCCAAACATTGAGATGCCTATAAGTCGCTAGGTATGAATGTTCCGGCTACGCCCACATTATTTCGACCGTCCGTCGGCCTCTTAAAAGTATCGTAACTGTCAATGTCAAAATATTCGTGTTGGTATCGATAATATCGGCGTCAGTGTAGGCGTCAGTATAGGTATTATCGGTACAAGTACCAGTATTATCGACGTCATAACATAACATAACATACCATCACGCCTGTATTCCCCGAAGGGTTAGGCAGAGGTGTACTTAATGTACACCCACAGTTCGCCGGTATGTTTGGGTCCCATGTAATAGGGGGCGAGCCTATTGCCATTCACCGGGCACAAATCCAGACTCCGAGCTGCTACTAAGAATTTCATAGAAAAACTTAATAACACTTTGCTCGACCTGGGGATCGAACCCAAGACCTCTAGCGTAGCAGTCGCGATTGGGACCACTAGACCAACGAGGCAGTCTTTTATCGACGTCAGTACCGGTATTATATGTGCCACTATCAGTATGATCAGTGACAATATTTGTGACGTCAACAGCGATACTATCGATATCTGTGCCAATATTGTCCATATTAACGTATCGATATCGATGACTGGTGTGCACTTTCTGGTTCATTTATCGTATCCCCCAAGACTGTAGCCAGGAATTTCGAAGGTGTTCGAACTCTGGCCCAGAGACATCAAATGACTTTATTTTTTTAAATCACAGAAAAAGGGGTCAAAACTGTGGGTTAGCTAAAGCATTTTGGAAAGTTTGGGAACCCCCTAATATTTATTTATATAGAAAAGAGGGAAAGAATGTACATTTATACTCTTTCCCTCTAAATGCCTAATTAGTCTAGTGGTCTTAAGCGCGACTGCTACGGTAGAGGTCCTGGGTTCGATCCCCAGGTCGAGCACAGAGTTATTGGGTTTTTCTATGAAATTCTCAGTAGCAGCTCGGAGTCTGGATTTGTGCCCGGTTAATTTCTATGAAATTCTCAGTAGCAGCTCGGAGTCGGGATTTGTGCCCGGTTAATGGAAATAGGCTCGCCCCCTATTACATGGGACTTAAACAAACCGGCAAAATGTGGGTGTACCTACATAAGTACACCTCTGCCTAACCCTTCGGGGAATACAGGCGTGATAGTATGTATGTATGTTTTCTATGAGCTAGTCTCAATAACAAATCTATCAATAGATTATCTTACCAGAGAAAGGATTTTTATATTACTTGTCCTGGACCTAATGACAAAATTTCTAGTAAGCTAATCTACTGAGAAATAGATACTAACGATTTCGTAAGCTATCGTCAAAAAATACGTGGAATCTTTAAATATATCAATAAAGATATCAAACCTATCCTTGAATATCTAATATTGAATATAGAAAACAAAAAGCTCGCCCCCTATTAATTGGGACCTAAACATACCAGCGAAGTGTGCGTGTACATTAGTACACCTCTGCCTAAGCATTGTATTGAAACCGGTCGTAACCACTCCCTCTCACTGAAAGGAGGCCTGAGTCCCAGCAATGGGAACATTCGGGTTCTATTATACTTACATACGGTCGTAAAATGAGATACATACTTGGGGTTGGTGGTGCTTCTCTGTGCTACTTCTCTCATGACTTCCCTAACCCTCGCGGCGTCGAGCGGCGGAAGAGGAGGCTGGTGGATACGGGAGGACGCGCCCTCTGGTGGCCGGAGGATGCGTTGCTGGAATGCCTGGAGAATAAAATATAAGAAAAATCAATATTAGCCTCAGAAAACACAAGTAGGAGTAGGGCTCCTTTACGCGCCCCGCGCTAAAAGGAGTCCTCACGTATCCAAATCCGGTAATCTTCATCCGAGCTTAATTTTTGAATGAAACTTATTATAAAAGTCGTCAAAACGGATTATATCATGACAAATACACAAATCTTCAGTTATCAAATCAAATGTTTTTATTTCAAGTAAGCTTTTATAAGCGTTTAAGAAAGTTATTGACTGTAGTTCCAAAAAGTTGGTCCTATGGAGAAGAATCCGGCGCGAAACTCCATGGAAACTCTTTGAAAATAAACATTTTACATCATTCACTGGTACATTACGGCGATAACAGGATGTGAGAACAGTAAGATCATTTTCTATTGAGGGGTCAATAGAATATGCTATGGGGCCCGCGCTTGCTTAATCCGGCACTGGCGGTAACATTATATATAGCTCGTCATAGAGTCGTAGATAAAGCAATGTTCTTTTGTACCTTATTGTAAAGAGGTAAAATTGAATTTGGTATGACTGCAGTTGGTATTGCTGTTGTGTATAGACTGCAAATGCTGTAAAGCGGCCCGTGAGCTTGTTTGTTATCTTATTACGTAAAAAACTAACAGTCACCTGTGGATTAGGATTTTCGTTGAGGTGTAACTGCATCGCCAAGTCCTGTAAGTGCTGTAATTCCAGTTCTGGGTTCAGTGCCTCCAGCCGAAGTTGCTCGGGAAGGTTTCTGGAATACCAAAAAAAGGCTTATATTATGTTAGACTATTAAATTTTTGTTTACGCTTTATTGTTTTAAGAAGTAAGATTTTTTTGTCAAAGTTGTGAAGTCGTAAAACAAGGCTCTCAGGCAACAATGTTAATATAACATATCTGTTGACGACGCGTGACACCGCTACAGGGTGGTCGACGCACGGAACTAATATATTTTTTATATAAGGTTTTATGTAATTAAATAAGGAGAGTTTTAGTGTTTTATTAAAAATAAATACAGCATAAGGGAGTGAGAGCCTGGCACACAGGCACAATATGTCAGGAACAATTCTAGAATAGTTCTAGAATTTATTTGAAAGGCCACTTGTTTCCGAACGATCCAGAGCTTTTCAGTGCTTCACAACGCTCCACAGAGAACGGCTCTAGCTCCCTCGTTGGTTTTGGCTCGCAACCTGTGTTTCTCATTCGATTCCCCTTATCCTGGCACCTACAATATCATTACGCCTGTATTCCCCGAAGGGTTAGGTAAAGGTGAACTATTATACACCCAGTGTTCACAGTAACAGGGGGCCAGTTTATTCCCATTAACCAGACAAAAATCCGAACTCCGAGGTGCTACTGAGAATCTCATATTGTAACCAAATAACACGGCTGGAATTGAACCCCACCTCTAAAGTAGTAGTCATGCTTTCAACCACTAGACTATGGCAACAATGGTAAATGATAATTTGAATAAAAAGACGCATTTGTCTCATGAGCTGCCAAGTTGAAGTTATTTCTGGAATAATCTCTTCAAATTGTTATACTCACTGCACCAGCTCGTCCCATATATCCGTGGCCCTCCAAGGCGGGCCCCTCTCTGCCACGAGGCCGTTGAAGAACATGGAGTCCAGCAGCCGCACCGCGAACTGGCACTGGGACAGCCCGCGCGCGCCCAGGAAACCCATCTTGTGGAATGTGAGGACAGGGGACGGGTGGATGCGTATTATGGTGAGGCAGTGCCTGAAACAATGTAAGGTAACTTAAAAATACCCATATTCAAGGAATTACTCCTATGTTTTCGTATACATATACCTCTGGTTTCTTATAGTCTAGGACAATGTTGTCTCTGATTTCACAATGTGGAAGAGAAATTCAACATCACAGTGAGTGGTTCCGGTAGTTTAGTGGCTAAAACGTCCGGTGTACTTAACCGAACCGGGGACGCAGGTTCAAATACTGCTTGATATTTTCTTTAACTTAAAAAATAATATATCTGTTTTTAGCACGGAGGAGAGAAAAAAGCGGAGATGCCACAAGGCAAGTAGGTCATGCGCCTCCAACTAGGCCATGACGTCACAGTGGGCGGGGCCGAAAACCTTAGTTTTGAATGAATCTTGATCGCGTTCGGATCCGTGGATCCGTCGTATTTTAATAGGTTTTTAATATTGTTACATTGTTTTAATAATGAAGTGCGCTGTTGTTGGATGCAACAATTGTTCCGGATCAAAACTGAAACATGTTGATGGCATAATATTTCACGTGTAAGTTCCTAAAATTAATATATTCATTTTATAAACACAAATTTTCTAGCTTGATCGCCAGATTGAAGATAGAGACATCTACCGTTGAACAGAAGCATTCTAAGATTTCTAACAACTTCTTATAGATTACGTGTTTTTATACTATCAATGCATGTTATTCATAGCCAATTTTCTGCTCAAATTACTTGCTAATGTTTATTTTGCTTACTAATAGTTACTTTATAGATAAATTATATACCTTATGCATAAAACAAGAACAAGAATTGAATATAAGAAAAATGCGCCATCTGTTGGTAGGTAGTCGGTTTTAATTGATGAGCCATTCTAACTAGGGATGTGACTTTGCGGTAAAAAAATCGATTATTTAAAAATCGATTTTTATTTTCTGGAACATCAAATCTACTAAAACATGGTATGACATTTCACATGTAAATAAATCTTTACCGTATTTTTCTATTTAATTACATTTAGACACCAAATTCGTGTATTCTATTTTAAATTATTATCAGATTTGTGTACCAACATTGAGTCCGCTAGCCCCTCCAAAATACGTATCGGTCGAGCGATAAATCCGAATTCGTGTCGATGAATAATTTAGTGATGTTACCTTAAACGTTCAATCAAACGCCTATGCGTCAAAGCGCCATGAATTTTACGGCGCTTTCGATCTTTCTTATTAGCGAGAGAGCCTTAACTTAAAAAGCGTTTTAGTGCTGCATGTTTTGGGGGAAGGGGACGCTTAAAATAAAAAAATCGATGAATAAATAATCGATTATTTTTTAACATCCCTAATTCTAACGCACATAGAATGTTCTGGATCAAAGTATCATGCTTTGTTACGCCATAGTGGCAAATAGACGAACTAAAATAAAAATAACTAGTTAAATTTGACTGTAATAATTCCATTCACCACTAGATGGATTTACAAATAAAGGGCGGGTTTTCTATCGTGGGGTGGAGCCATCGCCGTACCTCGTCCCCCTGTCACCCGCATTTAGGCGACGCTGCTTTCTATAGAAATTTTGCCTTGCGGCATCTCCGCTTTTTTCTCTCCTCCGTGGTTTTTAGCATTCGCTTACGCCAAATATAATAGCAATAGCTATTAAAACTTCCCAGATCATGCAAATATAGAGTTGAATAGGCAAATATACAGAACTAGTAAAAATCTTAAGGCTAAACCGAGAAGAAGAAACGGCGCTAGCCTAATGGCTAGGGTGTCGGGACTTGCGATCATGTAGTTGTCGGTTCGAAACCCATCCATTGCACTACCGACGTGCACCCACACGTAACACAAGCATTTAGCTTAGCACGAGTGGTTAACAAGAATACTAGTAATGTGCAACCCACATTGCCCACACACCCTTAAAAAAAGTAGTACTCTACGAGATGATCCATGATACCATAGCGTAAATAAAACTGTCTGAATGATTAACTTTGATATCTTGACAAGGCAGAATCAAACTACCACCTCCACATACCTATAACCCTGCAGCAACTTGGCCAGCGTCCTCATGAACACAGCTCTGATCTCCTTGTCCAGCATGTGAGGGGGCGAGGAGGCCGGCGGTGGCGGGGCGAAGGCCGAGTCGGCCGACCGAAGCTCCGGCTGAAGTACCAGCGCCAGCGCTTCCTGAAGTGAGGAGAGCAGCTTCCCTTCTGGTCTGGGGATGTTCACGCCGGCAGGTATGTGTAGAGAGCCTACGTCTAAGTCTGCTACTATGACGTCCAGCTGGAAAAGTAAGATTTTGTGACTTATCTGTTTTATTTTTTTATCATTGTCGCATTTACAGGGTGTAAGGGACATCGACGCAGAACCGCATACCATAAATTCAGTACATGATTCTGAATGCTTTTCATACAAAAGTGAAAAGACCATTATGTGAACCGTTTTTTGACAGATGGAACTAGTGATTGCAGGAACGTAACAATGCGATTATCGACCCGATTATTGACACTTTGATTACTGTCTAGTAGTGATTATCGATTGTTAGGTTACCGAATCGAAAATGGTGCAACGACGACCAATAATAAATAAATATGTATAATATTCATCTGATTGTTTTAATTTGTGTATAATATTCATTTTCCATCCATTTCTTTTCAAAAAGATTGTTTAATTTATATTTTATTGATATTAGAGTGGATGCCATTTTCCGATACTGATTTAATGTCATTGTTCAAAATGATTAAATGATTGCAGCGAATACATCCGATTGCATCACTAGACACGGTAGAATGTAACTTAATTTAATACGCTTAACAATATTCTTTTTTTTTGGAAAATCCGTTACGTTTATGGTATTATAATGTCTGCAAGGAATCATAATTAAGATAATTGAATAACATAAGGTAGATAATACATTTATTTTGTTACGCATTTCAAAGTTAACTTTAACGTAATCTGGAATAGCTACGCTCTAAGCCAGTCTAAGGCATCTGTCAAAAAACGGTTCACATAATGGACAAAGTATACACGGTCAAAATGTATGGAACAGCTGTTTTTTTTTTAATAACCGACGAAAAATATTTACGCAAGGGGCTTCAGAGTCATGTACGTGCATGTTATGCGTTATCCCGTCCATCCTGTATCTGACAGTAGCCAATGAAGAGTATATTGTTGAAACTATTTCTCGACGAAGGGGTGAACGACACTAACGTCACCGTCTTCAACTGTCATGATTGACTTGACAGTTAGAATAGCGTTTGCGGCTTTACAAGACACTCACATTTAGATTGTCTGACTGCCTCATTGGTCAAGTGGTCCTAAGCGCCACTGCTAAGCTGGAGGTCTTGGGTTCAATTCCCAGGTCGAGCAGTGTTATTGTTTTTTTTTTCAGTAAATTATGCCCTATTACATAGAACCTAAGCATACTGATGAACTGTGTACATTAGCACATCCCTGTCTGACCCTTCGGGGAATACAGGTATATATGAATTATTATCACAATACAATAAGATTTTATTGTTGCTAAAACAGTGTATCATAAAGCAGTTTTTGCTTTGTGGCGCCATCTGTTATCCTCCGCGCGTAGCAACACTAATGACACAGCGGTAATCCACCAAGTCACGCACGTTTACAACTAGATGGCGCTGAACAACATTCAACTACTTTAACTCACCAGCTCCGTGACCTCCTCCTTCAAGCTGGAGTGCACACCGATCAGGAAGGGCGTGGGCGTCGCCAGCACCTCTGCCAGCCCCGCCGGCAACAGCGGTATGTACACGTGCGCGTATCTGAACGGGAACATGAGAGCTGCCAGCGCTCGGCACGCCGCCGCGAGACGGGCGGCCGCTAGAGACACTAGGAGGACTTTGTGCTCACTCATCACTGCACACCAGAGGGTTACAGAGTTGTGAATACCTGGAACGAAGAATTACTATTTTAAAAGCGTTCTTTACAGTACGGAAAAGTGATTTATCAAAGAAAAGTCCATATCCATTCATCAGGAACGTGATTTTACTTGTTTACCCATGCAAACAGTATTATATGTTTTAAGTAGTCGTAATGCCTCGCTGGTATGACTACATGTCAGAAGAAAGGTGTCGGCATGACTGGGGAAGTACTGCTACTCTCCCACAGAATATCTAAAAACATAAAACAAAAAATAAATTGCGCCTAAGGAGACACGATCAGCCTTCCCTATTCGTCAATAATGAATATTAAAGATATAAATTGTAGCGAGAGTAAAACGTCCGTTGTCCTTAACCGTAGGGACACAGAGTCAAACCCTGCCTAAGACCGAATTTTTATTGACGAATTTTGTATGGATTTGGTAGGAAAAGGTGTTTAGTATGACATTTAGAATCACCTGGTTAACGGTTGCAAGTGATTAAATGGCACCTGTATAGTCACTTACCAAGCAACCTCAACAGCATATAGACGGCGGTGTGTGTGACTGGCATGGGCGGGGCGGCGGGCGGCTGCAGCGCCTGGCGGTCGCCGGCGCCGATGCTGAAGCGCACCTGAGGCCCGCCCGCCCCCGGCACCAGCACGCCGCCCACCAGGTTACCGACCAACGTCTCCAGAGGCACGCCCAAGTTCTCCACCCATACTGTGTAGATTATGCCGAGGCAGTTCTAGAACAAAAGTATACAGGATTTTAACGTTGCCAAAAAATTGATGACGGGAATTTGAACGGATGGAATTTCCTAACTATACAGGGTGACAAGTTGAACAAGACCAACCAAGATTAACCAAGGGCGTAATTTCTATAAATAAACTTTAAAGAACTGCGACTTATTTTAACCACATACAAGAAAAAAAGAAAATATATTTTATTTAAAACAACACAAAACCACCTTTCATACCTTAGTATGAAAGAAAGAAACGTCGAAAGAAAAACTCAATAACACTTCTCGACCTGGGAATCAAACACAGGAGTTCTAGCGTAGCAGTCGCACTTACAACCACTAGACTAATGAGGTAGTAATTGTAGTAGACTCTGGCAATCTTTAAACAAACTCTCTTGTACTCACTCTGAAGGTATCGATGTAATCCTGCCGCGACACGATGACGAGACATTTTGGAGCATACATGATGCTGTGGTGGGTGATGTTTGGTACAGGCCGCGCAGCATCTAACGACTCCTCGTCCTGGGAACAAATCAAAAGACGTATATTAAAAAAAGTTGAATACGGCCACAGAGATAAAAAAAAATGTCCAGATTGTAGGAGATATAAAGTTGTTTATTTAAATCCAGGAGTCAACTCAAGAGTGAGCACTTGCTCTGCGTTTTTCTTTTAAATTCCATATCGAAGTCTGCTTTACTGGTATTTTTATAAATCCCTAAAAAGAGTTTAATATTAAGCAGCGGTAGCCTAATGGCTAGGGCGTCGGACTTGCGATCATGTGGTTGCCGGTTCGAAACTCACCCATTGCACTACCGACGTGAACCCACTCGTAACACAAGCATTTAGCTTAGCACAAGGGTTTAACAAGATTACTAGTAATGTGTTTAACCCACATTGCTAGTAACCTTTTTTTTTAAAAAAAAAAACTCGTGTTAGAAGTGGATGGACATCAATAATAATGCAACGGGTTGGCCATTTTGTCGTCTTATAAATGCGCTGCCCTATTTCCACAAATCCACCTTCCAATCTTGTAGCTACCTACTAACCTTGTTAGTAATTTAAAAAGAACTTTCATAAGTACTTCATAATTATAAAGAGTCCCCCGCCGCCTGTCTGTTCGCAATAAACCAAAAATCACTGAACGGATTTTCATGCGATTTTCACCAATAGACAGAGTGATTCATAGGGAAGGTTTAGGTGTATAATTTGTTAAGCTTTTCTGTATATTGGTTGAAATATGACGATATTTGTGCACAAAGGTGCAGAGCCGAGGCGGTCTATAGTCTAAATATGTGATAAAACAAGCATAAAACTGCGCCCTTGCCTAAGTAGCAAGATATGGCAAAGTAGGTGATATTATACTGTAAAATGAGATTTTTGATGGCGTACGAAGCCACCCTCACGACTTAATAGGGTAGGGGGCAGACGGAATTTCATTTCGTCGTATGATGGAAGCCGACAGCGAATAAACAGTGTAGTTTTTATAAAGATTTCTGACACTAGCGAAGCAAGTACAGATTTTATCGTGTATTGATTATAATTAAACAAGCTGTGCCCCAAAGTTTTGCCACTTTGACTATGCTCCTATAGATCGTGCATGATGCTAATTAGGCTATCAAAATCAAAAACATTTTTTTCAAATCTGACTTCCAGATTCCAGAGATAAACGCGTTCAAAGATACAAACCCTTCAGCTGTATCAGATTATACAATATGTATCTATAAAAAAATTGTACCTAAGTACTAATAAAATATGTATATAGCTGGCGACGTTTCGGATCCTTCACAGTATGAAATAATAAAAATATATCTGCAGATATCAGTAACTTTAATATGAATAACTATGCATAATATTCCCGCATCGCGCATGAAGGTCGCTATAGAGAGCCTATCGATCAAACTCGAGCACAATCGATTCTTCGGCCCTCGTCGCTTATCGCGGTGTTCAACACCAACCGTTTGTACAAGCAAAACGAATGCATTATCGTTTTAAATTCAACAGAAACACAGTCAAACCACTGTGCACTTGTAGCGACGATTCTCAGAAGGAATGCTATTTCGAATCGACGTGGTTTTCTTGTTATAGGTTTACTAAGAATATGCAATTCTACGGAGGTCAGACGATGGGCGCTATGTAATGAAACTGTGACAGCAATACCTATGTAACAGGCAAAAGCACATTAGTGATTTTCTCACGGTTAAGGAAATAAAACATACTATGTCGCCTGTATATCCCTAAGTGTTAGGCAGAAGTCTACTTATATACACATACACGAGTCAAGGCAGATCGTTTCTCATTGGGCGCCAAATTAAATTTTCTTTGGAAGAACACTTTACGAAAAGCAAATTATTCATCTTTAACTCATTCTAGGTTCACAGCAGTAGAAATTGCAAGATGCACTATGAGTATTAAAACTTTAGATTAAATTCGTTATAGTAGCAAAAAGTAGTGTAAAATAGATGATACCGTCAAAATTTTAGTAACTTCTTACTGACATTATGAATAAGTCCAAAACAAGACGTACAACTTGCGAAAAAAACAATAAAAAATGAATTTGTTGCCCAAGGAAATGATCACCTAGATTATTGACATCATGATAAATGAGACTTAAACAGCATTAAAAATCTGGTATCTCTTCAGAAGAAATACTATGGAAGCGAAATCTTAAAAAAGTACAAGTAAGTCCCTTTTACTATTAGACACTGGCAGTACAGTCCAAAATAGTACGGGTACAGATGCTTTAGTAGTACGTTAATCGCGATACTGCGCCGAGACGATGCTTCCGCCGGCGACGCGGAAACAACATAACATATAACATACCATCACGCCTGTATTCCCCGAAGGGTTAGGCAGAGGTGTACTTAATGTACACCCACAGTTCGCCGGTATGTTTGGGTCCCATGTAATAGGGGGCGAGCCTATTGCCATTCACCGGGCACAAATCCAGACTCCGAGCTGCTACTGAGAATTTCATAGAAAAACTCAATAACACTTTGCTCGACCTGGGGATCGAACCCAAGACCTCTAGCGTAGCAGTCGTGATTGGGACCACTAGACCAACGAGGCAACAACCAACACAATCATAATAATGATGAGATTGATGGAGCTTATTCATTCGCAAGGATTTCTTACATTAATAATCGTCAAGAATATATGGAAGTTCGTAATACCCTCAGACAAACTTCGCAGCAGAGTTTATCATCATCATCATCATCAGAAACCCATATATTATTGGGCACGGAGAAAATATATGGTTTGCGGCGGGGAAACCCGTTTCTCCCCTCGGAATGGGAGGGATAAGACTGTAGTCCACCACGCTGACCTATTGCAGGTAAGCATACTTCACATGCAATAAATCTCTCAGGCTTGCAAGTTTTCCCCACAATGTTTTCCTTCACCGTGATAATTAAGGGTATTACATCGCTCAATTCCCAAAAACACCCTAGGTTTAAAGAAGTTTCTAGATGAATCCTTATGTGCCTTTGCCATATAAAAAATATATGTTATACTTAAGGTCATCACAAATAAATTGTATTGCTTAATTTTTTCATAAAATTGCCCCATTTTTTTTTAATAAATCCAAGAAAATAGTCCTTTTCCAAACTAAATTGCATTTTGTCTCTTTAACCGCTTAATAGTTTGTCATAAATGTTATACCAAAAAATTTTTAATGACACACTTAACAACTTGTATTGTTTATTTTTTCCTATTTCTTTGAATATTTTTAAATAATAAAGAAAAACCCAAAACTTCACTAGCGCCCCCCGTGAAGCACCCCCGCAATGCCCGTGATGCATACTCACGACACGAATATCAGTGTCTCGACGACTCTTGCGACGGGAGGGCTGTACGTGCGTTATTGTTTGCAAATAAATTACAAAAGTGATGATTTTTGAATGATTTTTGAATTAAGCAATATCGTAAATAGTACAAATATAAATATTACGTAGAAATTAAGTTTGTAAATATATTTAAAGTACCTAGTTTATAATTTTATTTTTGTTCTTGATCATTATCATAGACTAACCATAGTGTAATGAAATCTACGGGCGCACTCCTTTGTCTGGCTCTAAATGCCGACAATCTTTTTTAATCATTTTAATTCAACTATATATAATAATCATGTTATCCAAAGTTTGAATGAACCTCGGAGTACCTAAGTAGGTACCGACTGAGATACTAGTTTATCTGACCTCGTAAGTAAGCTGACCTTTTATTGTATGAAAGTCTTTATAATGCGAGCTCAGCTTATATGTATAACAAGCTATACCTACATCACGAGTACAAACTGACCGCTTATTGTACGGACAGTCTATACAATGCGAGGTCAGCTTATACTGGATACCTAGGTTTAACAAGCTATACATAATCACCAGTACAAGCTGACCCTTTATTGTACGGAAAGTCTTTACAATGCGAGATCAGGTCAATAGGAGTTGCGTATTTTCATGTCACCAAAAGTCTTATTCCCCTCTTTATCGAGACGTATTTCAATATCCAAGATGGCGCACATCATTTAAATAAATTGATATGGGTGTCAATTTCGAGGTATCTTGGGGTACTGATGATGAAAATGGCATTAATTTTGTAATCCAAGATGGCGCACATTATTTATATAAAGAAATTGATATGGGTGTCAATTTCAAGGTTTCCCGGAGTGATGATTACGAAAATGACATTAATTTTGGAATCCAAGATGGCGGACATTATTTTTCTTTATAAATTGATATGGGTGTCAATTTCAAGGTTTATAGGGACGCTAATTACGAAAATGACATTAATTTTGAAATCCAAGATGGCGGACATTATATTCTTTATAAATTGATCTGGGTGTCAATTTCAAGATTTATCGGGATGCTAATTACGAAAATGACATTAATTTTGAAATCCAAGATGGCGGACATTATTTTCTTTATAAATTGATAAGTACCTATGGGGGTCAATTCCAAGATTTAACGAGATGCTAATTACGAAAATGACATCAATTTTAAAATCCAAGATAGCGAACATTATTTTAATAAATATTGATATGGGTGTCAATTTCAAGGATTATCGGGATGTTAATTACGAAAATGATATTAATTTTGGAATCCAAGATGGTGGACATTATTTTTCTAAATACCTACATAAATTGATATGGTTGTCAATTTCAAGGTTTATCGCAATGCTAATTACGAAAATGATATTAATTTTAGATATATTTCAAGGCGGACATTATCTTAATTAGCACCCTGATAAACCTTGAAATTAACACCCATATCAATTTATTTAGAAAAATAATGTCTGCTATCTTGGATTTCAAAATTAATGTCATTTTCGTAATTAACATCCCGATAAACCTTGAAATTGACACCCATATCAATTTATAAAGAAAATAATGTCCGCCATCTTGGATTTCAAAATTAATGTCTTTTTCGTAATTAGCATCCCGATAAACCTTGAAATTAACACCCATATCAATTTATAAAGAAAATAATTTCCGCCATCTTGAATTTCAAAATTAATGTCATTTTCGTAATTAGCATCCTGATAAACCTTGAAATTGACACCCATATCAATTTAATAAAAAAAATAATGTCAGCCATCTTGGATTTCAAAATTAATGTCATTTTCGTAATTAGCATCCCAAT
Source organism: Subacronicta megacephala (assembly GCA_958496365.1). Classification (NCBI taxonomy): domain Eukaryota; kingdom Metazoa; phylum Arthropoda; class Insecta; order Lepidoptera; family Noctuidae; genus Subacronicta; species Subacronicta megacephala. The sequence continues at coordinate 10,956,549 of OY292528.1, forward strand.
AAACCTTGAAATTGACACCCATATCAATTTATAAAGAAAAATAATGTCCGCCATCTTGGATTTCAAAATTAATGTCATTTTCGTAATTAGCATCCCGATAAACCTTGAAATTGACACCCATATCAACTTCAACTTCGACTTTGACTTAAAACTTCGACTTACGAAACTTTCTGCATTTCATGCATGTTTGTTTGCATGTTTTTTTCTCTGTAAAGAGAAACAAACATGCACGTCGTTACACTTTTAAGTGTCGTTTTTTTTCGTTTATTATTTTTATTTATATTTTTTTCCTTTCGCAACGCGCGATAAGGAACTTCGTTCCAAAAAGTAAAGTGAATAATGTATCATGTAGTAGCACCCACACTCAATTTGATGAATGTTGAAAGCCAGCTCATCCTAGCTATCTCCGTTACTGAGAATCTAGAAGGACTTACCTGATCATCATCAGACCCTCAGAATGTATCATGTAGTAGCACCCACACTCAATTAGATGAATGTTGAAAGCCAGCTCATCCTAGCTATCTCCGTTTCCGAGAACCTATAAGGACTTACCAGGTCATCATCAGACCCTCAGAATATATCATAATTATAGTGGCACCCGTATTCAATTATATGTAAATATAAATAAATGTTTTAAGCCAGGTCACCCTAGTTATTTTCATTAGGTACTAAAGTAATATGTAGAAAGGTGTAGGTATCCCTTATTTCAAAATTATCAAGAATTACCTATAATAATTATAGATGTAGGTAACTCGTACAAGACTTTTATCTAGAGGAACAAAATGTCTTAAATCTTTCAGAGAACGAATAAAATAGGTAAATACGATGACGACACTGCGACATATCTGTATTCTTGCTTAATCTTCAGTTCCTTTTATTGAGTACGATCAAATGTCGATAGATGGCGCTGAAGTAACAAATACTAGCACAAAAACCCGAATCCTCAAGGTCATTCGGCAATGTAATACCCTTAAGTGTTCACTAATACGCAGATGACTTCGAAAAGTCAAAGGTGCGTGCCTTGGATTCGAACTCGAGACCTTTGACATGGCAGTCCAGTGGTCATATAACAAGGCTATTACACTTAGTAACAGAGTTGTACCACCAAAATAATAATGCAAACTTCATTCGTAACCTTCACCTGGTACGTGCTTATTAAGTTTAAGATCACAAGCATTGTGTGTTAATTAATAATTCTACAGTAAATAATAGGTGTAAATAAGGCCAGACAACACTGGCGTATTGTCGGAGCTAATGTGGAGTTGTTTGAACACATGTGTAGGTGCCAGGATAAGGGAAACGAAATAAGGAACACAGGGTGCGAGCCAAAACCGACGAGAGAGCGCGAGCCGTGACCGGCCGTTCTCTGAGGAGCGTTGTGAAGCACTGAAAGGCTCTGGATCGTTCGGAAACAAGTGGCCTTTCAAATTGTGATCGTCAAGATGAAGGGACCAAGGCTCCAATGTCTGTCACACTTATATAAAAAAATAGTACCATAAATCTACTATTTGCTACCTTTGATATAATTTTAGCTACCTCATCATTTACATAATATTTTAACAAAATGCTTGGTCCCTCCATCTTGATATCAAGATGGAGGGACCAAACTAATAGACTCCTGCCTGGAATGTTCTACCCACTTAGTGTTTTAATACCTTAATTCTACCTTAATATTATTCATTTTGGCTGCCCCAAAACATTATCGTTTTAAAGATATCCATTCAATAAGTTGGTCCCTCCAAATTGACGATTCAATTGATTAGTGCAACAGGTAAATGAGCGGTTTATTTCCTATCTTCGAAGGATCAATATTTAATACCTATTTACTACCTTTCAAATCATGTTTTTTTTTACGTTAAAGTTTATTTTTCCAGTTTCCTATTTATTTTAACGTTAAAAGCGCCTGGTAACTTTGTGTCAGCAAAATGTTTTGTAGCACGCACAATAATGACCTAAATCTACCGTACCGTTTGACAGTTTTGACAGATAGAAAAATAGAGATGGGGTCAAAGAAATCGATTCCTACAATACCCGATTCTAAATTTATATCGATATCATTTTGTTGTATTAACTTATTGAGGTGGCATCGTACGACATAGTACTTGCTGTAAAGCATGCCATGTCGGTTGAGAAGCATATTTTTAACAGATTGCACTGATGTCACGTCAAGACGTAAATTAAAAGTGTGAAGGCAAATTTCGACTTGGCGGGTGTACTCAACCAGAAGACGCAGGATCGAATCCTGCCCGTGGTCATATTTGTTCTTCACTAAAACAACTTAATAATCCTTTATATATAAAGTACTGTTTTAAAAACTAGCGTATGGTTTTTTACACTACAATTTTCATGAATGGTAATTTCTTTCAGAGATTTACGCTTATTTAATTAGATTCCACCATAAAAGGTGATCGTCAAGATGAAGGGACCAAGGCTCCAATGTCTGTCACACTTATATAAAAAAATAGTACCATAAATCTACTATTTGCTACCTTTGATATAATTTTAGCTACCTCATCATTTACATAATATTTTAACAAAATGCTTGGTCCCTCCATCTTGATATCAAGATGGAGGGACCAAACTAATAGACTCCTGCCTGGAATGTTCTACCCACTTAGTGTTTTAATACCTTAATTCTACCTTAATATTATTCATTTTGGCTGCCCCAAAACATTATCGTTTTAAAGATATCCATTCAATAAGTTGGTCCCTCCAAATTGACGATTCAATTGATTAGTGCAACAGGTAAATGAGCGGTTTATTTTCTATCTTCGAAGGATCAATATTTAATACCTATTTACTACCTTTCAAATCATGCTTTTTTTTACGTTAAAGTTTATTTTTCCAGTTTCCTATTTATTTTAACGTTAAAAGCGCCTGGTAACTTTGTGTCAGCAAAATGTTCTGTAGCACGCACATGACCTAAATCTACCGTACCGTTTGACAGTTTTGACAAATAGAAAAATAGAGATGGGGTCAAAGAAATCGATTCCTACAATACCCGATTCTAAATTTATATCGATATCATTTTGTTGTATTAACTTATTGAGGTGGCATCGTACGACATCGTACTTGCTGTAAAGCATGCCATGTCGGTTGAGAAGCATATTTTCAACAGATTACACTGATTGATTACGTCAAAGACGTAAATTAAAAGTGTGAAGGCAAATTTCGACTTGGCGGGTGTACTCAACCAGAAGACGCAGGATCGAATCCTGCCCGCGGTCATATTTGTTCTTCACTAAAACAACTTAATAATCATTTATATATAAAGTACTGTTTTAAAAACTAGCGTATGGTTTTTTACACTACAATTTTCATGAATGGTAGTTTCGTTCAGAGATTTACGCTTATTTAATTAGATTCCACCATAAAAGACGGCTGGATTAAAAACTGCTCGATATCAATAGTCGATTATTCAATTTTTTTACCGATTATGTGTATACAAGTGAATTTGAAGAGTCGCATCACTACGTTAAAGGACCTGACTACATGACTTTGAAACGAAGTCCAGAAAAAAAGCTATCTTTAGTATACATTGGTCAATAAGCCTTGTTTGAAGGTAGGAATTTAAATTTAGCGATTAAGAATTTGTACATCTTGTGATAAAATAAAAACAGCTTCAATATTCCAAGTTTTACGGCGAAGGTTATAGGAATTGTATGAGTTACGCCTATGCAAAGTTATTTAGGTGTCGTTTACATTTTTAGCTAAAAAATAACCAGGCGCTTTCTATGAACATTTTAGTAACGTTAAAATAAATAAAACCACTGTCTAATAATGTTTTTTTTCGACACGTACGCAATAAACACTATTCATACAACAGTTTCCATCAAAAAACAATAGCGTTTATCTTTCCTGAGTACATGTTCTGAGTGGCTCCGCTAGAGAGTATGCTCCCCAGTGGAGCCACAATGAATGTATATTTTCTCATTACCTATTGCACGTACAGCAATAAACGGTATACGTGCATTATGTATGTTTGATGTACATCATTTTAAGATATAATTGATCGGTTTCTGAAATGGTGGCTCCGCGGCAGAGTATGACACAAAATTTGTACGTTGTACCTGTTTATTTCTTTAACTTTTTGACTGGAAAAATAAACTTTGACGTAAAAAAAAGC
>OY292528.1:10960874-11026846 GCA_958496365.1 Subacronicta megacephala
ATTTTGTTGTATTAACTTATTGAGGTGGCATCGTACGACATAGTACTTGCTGTAAAGCATGCCATGTCGGTTGAGAAGCATATTTTTAACAGATTGCACTGATGTCACGTCAAGACGTAAATTAAAAGTGTGAAGGCAAATTTCGACTTGGCGGGTGTACTCAACCAGAAGACGCAGGATCGAATCCTGCCCGTGGTCATATTTGTTCTTCACTAAAACAACTTAATAATCCTTTATATATAAAGTACTGTTTTAAAAACTAGCGTATGGTTTTTTACACTACAATTTTCATGAATGGTAATTTCTTTCAGAGATTTACGCTTATTTAATTAGATTCCACCATAAAAGGTGATCGTCAAGATGAAGGGACCAAGGCTCCAATGTCTGTCACACTTATATAAAAAAATAGTACCATAAATCTACTATTTGCTACCTTTGATATAATTTTAGCTACCTCATCATTTACATAATATTTTAACAAAATGCTTGGTCCCTCCATCTTGATATCAAGATGGAGGGACCAAACTAATAGACTCCTGCCTGGAATGTTCTACCCACTTAGTGTTTTAATACCTTAATTCTACCTTAATATTATTCATTTTGGCTGCCCCAAAACATTATCGTTTTAAAGATATCCATTCAATAAGTTGGTCCCTCCAAATTGACGATTCAATTGATTAGTGCAACAGGTAAATGAGCGGTTTATTTTCTATCTTCGAAGGATCAATATTTAATACCTTTTTACTACCTTTCAAATCATGCTTTTTTTACGTTAAAGTTTATTTTTCCAGTTTCCTATTTATTTTAACGTTAAAAGCGCCTGGTAACTTTGTGTCAGCAAAATGTTTTGTAGCACGCACAATAATGACCTAAATCTACCATACCGTTTGACAGTTTTGACAGATAGAAAATAGAGATGGGGTCAAAGAAATCGATTCCTACAATACCCGATTCTAAATTTATATCGATATCATTTTGTTGTATTAACTTATTGAGGTGGCATCGTACGACATCGTACTTGCTGTAAAGCATGCCATGTAAGCCCGATAGTTAAATACGTGATTATAATATTATATATTTTGTATACTGATATTGATTAAATGTGTGTTTATGTTTAAGAGCGTGATGGTGTTGAGGTGTCCAATAAATTAATTCTTTCTTTCTTTCTTTCTTTCCATGTCGGTTGAGAAGCATATTTTCAACAGATTACACTGATGTCACGTCAAAGACGTAAATTAAAAGTGTGAAGGCAAATTTCGACTTGGCGGGTGTACTCAACCAGAAGACGCAGGATCGAATCCTGCCCGCGGTCATATTTGTTCTTCACTAAAACAACTTAATAATCATTTATATATAAAGTTCTGTTTTAAAAACTAGCGTATGGTTTTTTACACTACAATTTTCATGAATGGTAGTTTTGTTCAGAGATTTACGCTTATTTAATTAGATTCCACCATAAAAGACGGCTGGATTGAAAACTGCTCGATATCAATAGTCATTATTCAGTTTTTTTTTACCGATTATGTGTATACAAGTGAATTTGAAGAGTCGCATCACTACGTTAAAGGACCTGACTACATGACTTTGAAACGAAGTCCAGAAAAAAACCTATCTTTAGTATACATTGGTCAATAAGCCTTGTTTGAAGGTATTAGGAATTTAAATTTAGCGATTAAGAATTTGTACATCTTGTGATAAAATAAAAACAGCTTCAATATTCCAAGTTTTACGGCGAAGGTTATAGGAATTGTATGAGTTACGCCTATGCAAAGTTATTTAGGTGTCGTTTACATTTTTAGCTAAAAAATAACCAGGCGCTTTCTATGAACATTTTAGTAACGTTAAAATAAATAAAACCACTGTCTAATAATGTTTTTTTCGACACGTACGCAATAAACACTATTCATACAACAGTTTCCATCAAAAAACAATAGCGTTTATCTTTCCTGAGTACATGTTCGGAGTGGCTCCGCTAGAGAGTATGCTCCCCAGTGGAGCCACAATGAATGTATATTTTCTCATTACCTATTGCACGTACAGCAATAAACGGTATACGTGCATTATGTATGTTTGATGTACATCATTTTAAGATATAATTGATTGGTTTCTGAAATGGTGGCTCCGCGGCAGAGTATGTCACAAAATTTGTACGTTGTACCTGTTTATTTCTTTAACTTTTTGACTGGAAAAATAAACTTTAACGTAAAAAAAAGCATGATTTGAAAGGTAGTAAATAGGTATTAAATATTGATCCTTCGAAGATAGGAAATAAACCGCTCATTTACCTGTTCCACTAATCAATTGAATCGTCAATTTGGAGGGACCAACTTATTGAATGGATATCTTTAAAACGATAATGTTTTGGGGCAGCCAAAATGAATAATATTAAGGTAGAATTAAGGTATTAAAACACTAAGTGGGTAGAACATTCCAGGCAGGAGTCTATTAGTTTGGTCCCTCCATCTTGATATCAAGATGGAGGGACCAAGCATTTTGTTAAAATATTATGTAAATGATGAGGTAGCTAAAATTCTATCAAAGGTAGCAAATAGTAGATTTATGGTACTATTTTTTTATATAAGTGTGACAGACATTGGAGCCTTGGTCCCTTCATCTTGACGATCACCAATAAACACTATTCATACAACAGTTTCCATCAAAAAACAATAGCGTTTATCTTTCCTGAGTACATGTTCTGAGTGGCTCCGCTAGAGAGTATGCTCCCCAGTGGAGCCACAATGAATGTATATTTTCTCATTACCTATTGCACGTACAGCAATAAACGGTATACGTGCATTATGTATGTTTGATGTACATCATTTTAAGATATAATTGATCTGTTTCTGAAATGGTGGCTCCGCGGCAGAGTATGACACAAAATTTGTACGTTGTACCTGTTTATTTCTTTAACTTTTTGACTGGAAAAATAAACTTTAACGTAAAAAAAAGCATGATTTGAAAGGTAGTAAATAGGTATTAAATATTGATCCTTCGAAGATAGGAAATAAACCGCTCATTTACCTGTTGCACTAATCAATTGAATCGTCAATTTGGAGGGACCAACTTATTGAATGGATATCTTTAAAACGATAATGTTTTGGGGCAGCCAAAATGAATAATATTAAGGTAGAATTAAGGTATTAAAACACTAAGTGGGTAGAACATTCCAGGCAGGAGTCTATTAGTTTGGTCCCTCCATCTTGATATCAAGATGGAGGGACCAAGCATTTTGTTAAAATATTATGTAAATGATGAGGTAGCTAAAATTATATCAAAGGTAGCAAATAGTAGATTTATGGTACTATTTTTTTATATAAGTGTGACAGACATTGGAGCCTTGGTCCCTTCATCTTGACGATCACTTCAAATTAATTCTAGAACGATTGTAGAATTATTCTGACAATGTGGCTGTGTGCCAGGCTCTCACTCTCTAATGCTGTATTTATTTTTAATAAAATACCAAAAACTCCTTTATTTATTTACATAAAACCTCTATAAAACTATAATTTAGTTCCGCGTGTCGACCACTATGTAGCGGTGCCACGCGTCGTCAACACTTAGAATGTAGGTGCCAGGATAAGGGAAACGAAATAAGGAACACAGGGTGCGAGCCAAAACCGACGAGAGAGCGCGAGCCGTGACCGGCCGTTCTCTGAGGAGCGTTGTGAAGCACTGAAAGGCTCTGGATCGTTCGGAAACAAGTGGCCTTTCAAATTAATTCTAGAACGATTCTAGAATTATTCTGACATAATGTGGCTGTGTGCCAGGCTCTCACTCTCATATGCTGTATTTATTTTTAATAAAATACTAAAACCTTTTTCTTTATTTTACATAAAACCTTATACAAAAATATATATAAGTTCCGCGCGTCGACCACTCTGTAGCGGTGCCACGCGTCGCCAACATTCTCCACCCCTAGTGCTGAAGCAGCACTCATCATCTGCTGGAATGCTTGCGATGCGTGTTGTTGTCCGCTTGCCATCGTTTCGTGCGACGGTTACATGTGTGAGCGGACGACTGTTCACAATTTGTTCCACTTCATGTGTGGAGGGTCACGTCACGTGGTAGTCGTTCAGCAGTACCGTTATCAGAGTACCAGTGAGCATCACGACAAACCTCGCCTGGCTGCCATGCGCCGAAGATCCATTATTACGCCATCAGCAATCTCGATATCTAGGTACAGCCCTCACTGTCCGACAGGGTCGACGTCCAACTGCGAACTTCATTGGTCCAAATCAATCAACGCCGGTACATGTAGAGAACGTTGATGATGAGCCATCCTTGCTCCAGGTCTTGTAAATGAATATAAAATAAATTTAAAAGTCGTAGAAATATAGTTTGAACAGAGATATTGCACTGTCAATGTCACACGACGTTTATCTTCTTTTTATAATCCTATATGGCAGTTGTCACAATTGTCACTCGAAGAAGTCGGGCAAGAAAATAACCTTCTTGGATCAGGCACATAAGAAGTCGTGACGTAAAAATATTTTTCTTTTGTCCACGTCAGAACGTCAAATGTCACAAACATCTGGTTTGGTAGCTGTTTCTCCGCCTCTTCGACCATAAAACGTTTTCATATGAAAATAATGGGCTATGCAGCCGTTCATGCACCGAAACTTGTTTTCTACGATTCCATAGCCAGCACACAACAATCGTTTGTAGCGTAGAAATAGTGGTAGGGGACGTGATGCCGAACAACAGTGTCGTGACAGCTTTCTTGGCACGTCCGTGTAGGCTTCTTCTAAGCCGCCACTGTATTTCCCGGTCACTACACTTCCGGGCTTGAGAATACTCCGTGAAAGTTGTTATAGGTACACATTTATGCAGATCACTAGCACGTACACATTCGTGCAGACCAGTAGTGTGTACACATTCGTGCAGATCACTAGCGTGTCCAGGTAGATCTATAGGCGAACACAAACTGTCAAGTTTAGGGTTGCTGTCGACTAGACGATCCGGTGCACTCTTCAGCTCATCGGTGCCTCCGCGAGTCATCACGGCGGCCTCGGGGTGCTGCTGGAGTACGGGTTCAGTAGTAGGAGGTGGTGGACACAGTACGCCGAGGGTTACAACGGTGACGCACTGAGCCGGAGCCTTTCCCTCCTACTGGCTGATTTCTAGCCTCATTTTTTCACCGCGGTGTTCATGTAGCCTGGTTGTCTTCTTACCTCTTGAACGATCTAGCTCAGCTAGATCTAAGGCCAGTTTCCGATCTATTAGCTCCATCTCAAGCTCTGTCTTCTTTTGAGCGGTTTTTAATTCCAAGTCTATGAGATGTTGTTTGATCTGCGCTATCTTAAGTGCGGCTTCCCACTGAAGCCTCTTTAGTGCGGCTTCGCACTGGAGCCGCGCCCTCCTCGCCTTCACAGACGCAGCAGAAGGAGCAGGTCTCGGGTTCCTGCAGCGCCCGGAACCTTCAGTAGGCGAGAGGTTTGGTGCTTCCATTGTCGCTGCTTCTCTTGTATGTTCGTTGGTGTTCGCTGTTGTATCCCACGGTCACATTCGCGTCTCGAGGCGCAACGAATAGCCCACCACCGGATTCAACGACAGCGGCGGCGGCAGCGTGCGGTACAAGGGTGACGCGAAGCGAGGTTATTCCCAGATCCGGCTCGAAGGACCAGAATGTAGGTGCCAGGATAAGGGAAACGAAATGAGGAACACAGGTTGCGAGCCAAAACCGACGAGAGAGCGCGAGCCGTGACCGGCCGTTCTCTGAGGAGCGTTGTGAAGCACTGAAAGGCTCTGGATCGTTCGGAAACGAGTGGCCTTTCAAATTAATTCTAGAACGATTCTAGAATTATTCTGACATAATGTGGCTGTGTGCCAGGCTCTCACTCTCATATGCTGTATTTATTTTTAATAAAATACTAAAACCTTTTTCTTTATTTTACATAAAACCTTATACAAAAATATATATAAGTTCCGCGCGTCGACCACTCTGTAGCGGTGCCACGCGTCGCCAACAACATGGTTGTCGGCAAATATTAGCACGCCTGCAGTATTTCGTCATTCTATGTAACAGAACTTCCATATATCCGTTTTCTATATAATTGGGCCGTACTAATCTACTTCTCATGTCATTATCATTAACGAAACAATCTTTACTTTACTTTCTTTAATTTTAGGCTTCATAATCTATACAAATAAATAAAATTGGAGTTGCTGTTTGTTATATTAAAATAACCGCTTTTTAATATACCAAAATAAAATATTTGTCTGGCTGTCTGTCTGGCTGTTGGTTCCAGCTAATCTCTGAAACCGCTGGACCGATTTTGACAGGACTTGCACTGGCAGATAGCTGATGTAATAAGGAGTAACTTAGGATAATTTTATTTTAGAAATGTATATATTTTATATAACGAGCTCCCCACTTAGTTGAAGGTTCCATGAATCTTGGTTGAAACTTTGAACCATTTTCTCTATTTATCAAACTGACGTATCACAGACACACCGAAATAAGCAGAGCATTTTGTTCCCAACTGGGAAAAGTAATAGATAACGATTTTGGTCCTAACTTTAGTGATATTAAAATTTCTTTGGTAGGGAAAACATGTTCAAGTGTCATCCAATACGACAGATACAAAATTGAGTTTTCCGAGACTGCGAGAAGAGGAATATTGGCTATCAAAGTATGAAGATTGCATCGAAATTGAACGGATATTTGATATCGAGAATTGCTAGTACTTTATCGTCACTTATGTATGAAAGAAAATGTTGGGTGTGGCAGAAGAGACATGAAAATAGAAAAAATGCTGTGGAAATGCGTGCCTTGCGTAGTATGTGCGGTGTAACTAGGAATGATAGTTGCGGGCTGAAAGATGATGTAGTAACACGAATTGAAAATACTTAACTTCTCTGTTTTAAATATATTTCAGGTACGGCAATCATTTCCTACAGTTTTATAGTTTCCTGCTTAGAACTAGGCTTCTAAGCGGCGTATCAACATCAAGCATGCACCAGATTTTAATGTAGACCTCCAGCAATATAACTGTGGAATCCTCATCCAATTTCGTGCAGCCGTTTTTGTCTGATGCCTTTGAACTTTTTATAAGTTCTATCACTACTAAAACACGTACAAGATAACACACCATGACGCCTGTATTCTCCAAAGGGGATGGCAAAGACGTATTAATTACACCCACAGAGATACGTTTAGGTCCCATGTTATAAGGGGCGAGCTTATTGACATTAACCGAGCACAGATCCAAACTCAGCTGCTACTGAGAATTTCATAAAAAAAGTCCAATAACACTTAGCTCTACCTGGGAAACTAACCTAGGACCTGTAGCATAGCAGTCGCACTTAAGACCACAAGACTAATGAGGCAGTTTTGCGAGAACAATTTTTTTAAGAGCGTAATGAATACAGGTACATGTAGTAATTAAAAAACATAGGTAGCATCGTGTAATGCGTTAGTAATTGCCAATTATCGAGTATGCAATAATTCATTTAATGTGTAATCGAAGCGAAGCGATGAGTTGCTGAAATTGCGGCAAAAGTAAACATACTTGTGTTTCAATCAGCAATTATATCCTACTTACTGTTGTGATTTCACAACTCAAAGGACTTTTTGAGACAAAACGAAGCCTATGTCTTTCTGTAAACCAAGATTTCACCAAGACAGACCCAGACTCAGCTTCCCGCCGAGGTTTTCCCAAAGGACGACAGCATGGACTGCCTCGTTAGTCTAGTGGTCCCAAGCGCGACTGCTACGCTAGAGATTCTGGGTTCGATCCCTAGGTCGAACAAAGTGTCGAACAAGTGTATTAGGTTTTTCTATTAAATTCTCAGTAGCAGCTCGGAGTCTGGATTTGTGAACGGTTAATGGCAATAGGCTCGCCCCGTATAACATGGAACCTAAACCTATCTCTGTGGGTGTAATCAGTATTTCTTTACCAAACAAAGATTCGTTTCCAATTTCAACTTGAATTTATCAAAGACGAGTAAGAATATATAAAGTAGAATCGTGCCAAGACAAATATTACGAGATCCTTCGGCACAAACGTACATACATCAATACAAACGTTTGACAAACAAAATCGAACCAGAAATCGAGACGTTCAAACACATTTTAATCACAAAACCAATCACATATCGTGTTTCCTTTATTCCAAACACGCGTAAACGCCAACAGAACTTCTTATACAACAAAGTAACACACAATCTTCAACTTTATACCTTCTTGTACATGGTTTCCAATTGATTGACCTACCTGACGACACGTGTGCTTTGCTACACTGCTTTGAACTATAAAACTTTTCACATAAAGTTCAAAAAGCAATGAACTTTTAGATAACGATTCAGACATTCGACTTTCAACTCTTGCTTCGGAGAAATAACGTAGAAAATTGTTGGTGAAACATTTTCACGTGTGCTAGTGGCAGCCGTTGGCGCTTCCTGTGATCAAAGCTACAACATACACGGTTTTGTGTGTAAACAAACTTTTCAGGGCGGTAATTATTAGCGCTGGATGTGGGAGATTGTAAATATTTAAATAGGTTGAACAGACAGTGGTCAAAAAAAATATTGTGGAGCAGTATTTCTAGTTGAACCTAGGCAACCCTTTCTAGTTTCCACTCCAGGAAATGCCTGCGCTATCGACCATCAACCAACAGAATGCCCTTAACCAGTTCCATCTTTCATCGCTTGCAGGAACGTGCAAAATCTCACCGTACATTTTTATGTTATTCCCTCTAGTGACTTTCATGTTCCGTATTGATCTAAATTGTATCTAATTTGTTAACTGTCTCGTCAATGTAGGGCTTGTAACCGCAACTGTTGCGCTAGAGATACCGGGCTCCAATTCCCATGTCTAGCAGTATTTTTGGGATTTTCGCGATTACCATGGTCGTAACTCACCACCCACACCTCAGATGGCAGACGATTAATGGGGACTTATTCCATTCTTAAAGTACCTACCTATCTAGCATATATTCACATCCCATAGAAGGCCCCACTGAGATCGCTTCAATTAAATCTATGGATAAAAACCGAGAGCAATTACTGAGTATAATTGTCGGAGGAGGCATTGTAACAGAGCATATGGTGTATAAAAAAATAATCGCTAAGTTCATAACCACTGATGATGTAAATGCCAATACGCTAACTAACGAGTTAATTATTTATACACTAACTAGGAATATGCAGAATTTACGACTTCCTTCTGTATTTGCAAAACAAGAGGATATAATTCCCTAATCAGGCACGTCATCAACTCACGATTTTCCGTATACAACTCGCAATTATTTGTATTGAACTTGGAAATTCTGCATTACAGCTTGCAATTTCAGTCTCTGTCATAGATGATATCTTGCTGATCATTGGAACATCGGACTCCTCTGACTCTCTCTTAAACAGGTTCTGATTACCATACAAATACCTGACAATCACTAGTGCCGATCAGAAGCGCAAAAAGCAGTATATCTTCGGAATATCGGTATTTCTTAGATATACCGATTCTTGTATAGAGATGAATGCCGGATGAATACCGAGGTATTTTAGGCATACAAAATAAATTCTCAGGCATAAACCCATCTATATTCTTTTATATCTAAGACGGATATCAAACTTCAACAACCAACACGTTTTAGGCTAGTAAGGTGATTATGAGTTACATCAAAATTGTTAACAATATAAGAATAATTGTTAGCTACAGTTTACAATTTATAGCCAGATGTTTCTTAATAAACACAAGCATCACCATTACCAAGTACACTAGAACATAGGCCATTGAACAATGAACTACAGTCCACAATACGCGACCTAAATACCGCATCTATCTTTATAGATATTATATGTTCCGCACATTTGTCGAACAATTCCGTCTTAGGCGCAAGGTCGTCGAACCCATCGAACTACGCACTTGTAGCACCCTAGTTCAAAACAGATGTAAGTGCTACTATTTCGATATTAATCTATTATTTTTAATGGAGTAGCTGCCAAATTGTGAACTGATGTTATCCGTTCGTAATGTAATCGGTATCGAATCTGACGTATTTAAAATACTTGCCCGCGGATTCACTCGTATCTCAATTAATCTTTTGAGACAAGAGAACACGCTTTTTCCTTCTCCAAAGTGTATCTTTGTGCTAAAATTCAGACAGACAGTTACTTTAGCATTTCTAATATTGCCCATGCCCACTTGTCTGTGCGAAATAGCCTGTGATACTCACAAACAACGTGGCTTCCTATTGGTAAAAGAATTTTCAAAATCGGTTCAGTAGATCCAGAGATTAACACCTCTTTATAATGTTGGTATAGATTAGTTTGAATAAAATTACATGCTTGGTATGTCAGACTTTTACAAGAAGCTACTGTAATCATACCTCCGTAACTAAATATCTGGCTAAAACCTACATTCGAAGGATAAACTGGTTGTCAGTTTTGGGCTCCTCTAAAGATTGTCATAGGCGTTCGTATGACAACCGGGATCGGCGGCTTTACTTGCTCTCAGAGACACGAAGGGGGTCTCGATATGTTAAGAATGGTCACCCATCCACAGACTGACCACGGCTAACGCGGCTTAACCTTACAGATCTGTTAACTAGCTAGGATAACTTAGCTACGAGCACCCCCTGTCCGAATCTTATCCCTAGTAAGCAATACTAGTTGTTAGCGCAGCGCCATCTGTATCGGGAGTCACGCTTTGTTTGAGTTGGCCTGCGTCGCCTCAGTTAGATGGCACCGCTTTAAGCTTCAATTTCAATCAGTGATCGTCTATATTTTGTCTGTGATATTTTTTTTTAGTCTGTGAACTTGACCTAATTATTTTGTATCTGTTTTTACTTAAAAAATATCATTACAAGCAATTTTGGATTTGGAGAAAAAACGGTTTTTTAATTTCAACGCCCTACACTCAACAATTCGCTAAAAATCTCCGCTGTAACACACTACATCATCAACATATGGTCCTACGAGCCAAATCTGAAGCGATCACCAGCGACAGCGATCAAATTGGAGAAAGTCCTGGAGAAATACGACGACTAACGGCCGGGAGGAGTGACTTCAATCAGGGGCGTAAGACCTTTCCAAATCCTTACCCCACATACACCTTGCTCCTATTTGTACTAAAATCGCCTTATATCGTTATAGGAACAACGGGTGTGGTGCGCATTATTCACCACAGTGGTTGCAGGATAACCGTGAGTACTCCTTCTTTCTATAGATCGTCAATATGAGTGAGGCGTTTAAGGAATTAGTGAGAAAACGGGGTCCTATTAAAGGTAGTTTGACGCTGTTTGTAAGAAGTGTAGATTCCTTGTCAAATTCCGAGTTAACTGCCAAACAAATAAACGAATTAAAGCTACGTCAAGAGTCTGCTGTTAAATTATTACAAAACTTTAATACTATTCAAGATTCTATTGAGGAATTGGTAGATGAAAAGGAATTTGAAAAACAGTTGCTAGAACGTGAAATGTTTCAAAATACTTATTACAGTGCTATGTCTACTGTTGAGTGTCTATTAGAAAACCAAAAAGTTAGTTGTACTAGGAGTGATAATTCTCATAGCTGTAAAAATAAGTTGCTGGTTAAATTGCCCACTATATCGTTGCCCTCATTTGATGGATCCTATGAAAATTGGTTAGAATTCAGAGATACATACTTGTCAATGATTCACAACTCCGAAGAGCTAGATGACATACAGAAATATCATTATTTAAGATCTGCTCTTACAGGTAATGCCCTGCAGGTAATTAAATCTTTAGAATTCTCTGCCAGTAGTTACAGAATAGCTTGGGATCTGATCGAGGGTAGGTATGATAATAAAAATTTGCTAGTACATAATCATGTTAGATCTATTTTTTCTGTACAACCTCTTACAAAAGAATCAGCAGCTTATATTCGCAAAATGGTTGATTCAATTGTTAAAAATCTACGCGCTCTAAAAGTGCTAGGGGAACCTATTGAATATTGGGATACTTTACTAATTTATATCATTGTGTCTAAGTTTGATGCGGCCATAGATAAGGACTGGCAGCAGTACAAAATTAATTTTATTAAAAATACTAAGGAATCTATAAAATTTGACACATTGATTACCTTTTTAAAGGAAAAAGCTGAAATCCTAGACTTAGTGAAAGCAAATCATTCTAATATCTCCAGTGGCAAGGTATATCAAGATAACAATAGAAAACAAACATCAAAGGTTCAAACTTTTGTGTCTACACAAAGTAAACAGTCTTCAAATACTAGTAACAAATATAGATCGAAACGTGTATGTGCTAAGTGTGAGGGTAATCATCCTGTTTATGCTTGTAGTCAATTCTTAAGTTTATCCCCGCAAGATAAACTAAACCTAGTTGAGAGTAAAAGTCTGTGCTTAAATTGTTTGCGTGTTGGTCATTCTAGTAAGGACTGTTTTTTCGGACCTTGTAGGCAATGTAATGAAAAACACAATTCTTTGTTGCATGAGGCTCACAACAGTGGAGACACCGTGTCTGCCGTATCTCATGCTGCCTCTGATCTTCAGTCCCAACCCGCAGATCACAATTCTTCAGCTAGTTTGCACTCTAGTATAATACATACCTCTTTAGAACCGGTTTTGCTGTCGACCGCTGTTGTAGAAATCGCTGCAGGTGACAATAACCAATATATCAAAGCTCGTGCGTTACTGGACAGCGGTAGCCAGCACTGCCTTATATCAAGTTCATTTTGTAAGAAAATTCGTGCCAAACCATTACAGTCCACTTATAAAATCAGTGGTATAGGTCAAACAGTTACAAAGACGAACGAAACTTGTTACATAAAATTACGTTCTTTGAAGAATAATTTCACAATACGCATGCATTGTTTGGCTATACCACAAATAACTTCTACATTACCTGCTTCTAAGTTAGCTAGTAATTTAAATATACCGGAAAATATTGATCTCGCTGATCCTTTGTTTTGCACACCTTCTCAAATAGATATTTTAATTGGTGCGAACTATTTTTGGGATCTATTAGTTGAAGGTAGAATTCGATTACCTAGTGGTCCGTATTTGAATAATACGAAGCTAGGATGGATAGTTTCAGGTCCGGTACACACTGAGAGCTTGCGCATGAATCAGGTACAGTGTAATTTCGGCCAGGTTTCAGAGTTAGAAGTAAACGATCAGTTAAAAAGGTTCTGGGAAATCGAAGAAATTTCGCCATATACAAAATCGCTTTGTTCTGAAGATCGTTTATGTGAACAATTATTTAACGATACCACTAAGCGAGACGACAACGGTCGTTTTTCGGTTAGAATACCGCTTAAGGAGTCGCCAAATAACCTTGGTGACAGCTACAATGTAGCTAAAAATAGATTTATGTCCCTGGAAGGTAAATTACAACGTCAACCACAATTTAGGTCCCTGTACGTGGAATTTATGCGAGAGTACGAGAGACTTGGACATATGACTCGTATTGAGGACAACCCTATGCCGTGTTACTTTCTCCCGCATCATGGAGTGTACCGCGAGCATAGCACTACAACCAAATTAAGGGTGGTCTTCAATGCGAGCCAAAAAACGTCGTCCGGCAAATCTCTTAATGATATCCAATTGACAGGCCCTCCTCTTCAAAATGATTTGTTTGTTATTCTTCTGAGATTTAGGCAATACCGGTACGTTGCGTGTGCAGACATAGAGAAAATGTTTCGACAGATTCTCATACATGAGGATCAACGTAAGTTACAGTTAGTATTGTGGCGTGAGAATAAGTCCGATCCCCTCAGTGTATATCGCCTTAACACCGTCACGTATGGGACGGCCTCCGCACCTTACTTAAGCATACGTTGTGTCCGTCAGCTGGCACTAGATTGTAACGAACCTGAAATCTCTAAAATAATATTAGAAAATATGTACGTTGACGATTTGTTGATGGGCCATGACAATAAATCGCATTTATCTCACCTTTGTAAACAGGTTTCTCGCGTGTTCGACACTGGTTGTTTTCCACTGCGTAAATGGGTTTATAATTCGCCTGAAGTGGCTTCAGATTCCGTACAGAATGAAAATTCTAAAGAATTAATGTTAGACGAGAACCAATCTAATAAAACGTTAGGATTGGGCTGGTTAAACTATAGTGATCAATTTCATTTTACTACAAAAATTAAATCCGACACATCTAAAATAACAAAACGTTTTATCTTATCAGTTGTGTCTCAGATCTACGACCCATTAGGTTTATTAAGCCCTATTGTAATAGTAGCAAAGGCGCTTATGCAAAAACTCTGGCTATGCAAAACAGGTTGGGATGAGTCATTACCACCAGATGTTTTGTTATGCTGGCATAAATTCGTTCATTCATTAATTGATTTACATAAACTTCGGATTCCTCGTCACGTGATAGGAAATTCCCCGGACCGTATTGAACTACACGTATTTACTGACGCTAGTCAAACGGCCTACGGTGCATGCGCATTTATACGTTCAGTCAATAATAATGATGACGTCACAGTCAGGCTGTTATGTTCTAAGACCCGCGTCGCTCCACTCAAACCGCTTACAATTCCACGTTTGGAATTGTGCGGTGCGCTAATAGGTGCTAGATTACAATCTAATTTCCAGGTCTAATTTCCATTATACTAGAGTAAAAGCTAATGTACTAACTATAACCACTAAAACGCATGTGAAGACATTTTTATTTATTACGTAAATGTTACCCTAACAGGTCAGTTACCTCAGTTTTTAATATTTACCTTTATATTTAGTATAGGGTCACTAATTGTTAACAACTGCCCAAAAAGCAAGTAACTTTTTGACCTTTAAATATTTACACTTACTTCTTACTTACGTTACGTCACTAGAGATGGAACAAGTAAGGATATTGTGGACTTCTCTGAAGCTCTATCATCAGTTACTTATGTTAGTTTTCTTTAATAATTTTTGACTTCAGATTTCAACCCAGGGATTGCCCCTATAGACCTAGTGCCTAAGAACAATAAATATTGCATTGTGCCAGTAATTTGTTACTTTTAATAATTGAAAATATAGATTCAATTTTATTCCGACAAGAATCTAAGAAATATGCTTTAAAATATGTACTAACATAACATAACATAACATAACATACCATCACGCCTGAATTCCCCGAAGGTTTAGGTCCCATGTAATAGGGGGCGAGCCTATTGCCATTAACCGGGCACAAATCCAGACTCCGAGCTGCTACTGGGAAATTCATAGAAAAACCCGATAACACTTTGCTCGACCTGGGGATCGAACCCAGGACCTCTAGCGTAGCAGTCCCGCTTAGGACCACTAGACTTATGAGGCAGTCTGAGGCAAAATATGTACTTCCTGAAACAAAACCAACCCGCAATCATTTCGCTACCAACAGCGTCGAAATAAAGGGAGCACAAAGTCATCAACCAATCACGGAAGCTTTCCGGTGTTTGGTAACATTTTATCCTAATAACTACTGACAAATTCAAGCCATCTTTCACACCTACACGCTTTAAGTTTCGTTTGTTTGTTAAGCTAAGTTCACGGGGGGTTCGTGAACCATAATATTTGCTTACCCATCCATTAGAGGACAAGGATCCTTTATCACTTATGACAGATGAGCACTAGAGCCCTCCCTGTAACAATGGGAGCCAGGGGCGAAGTTATGACAAAGGAAAATTATACTTCGTTATTATTTTCTGTCAGAATATTTTTATCCATCTTCAAAAACGGGTCTGTAAAGCTTTAGGAGACCACGATATGATTGTTTCCATGGACAAAGTCAGGAAAGATAATCTAGATAGTCAAAAGTTGAAAGTTCCTTTAATTTTTCCGAATGCGTCGATTTCGAATCCAATTTCTCGAAAGACTATGTATATTTCGTTTAGGTACATTATTCATCCAAAATGTAGCAAATGATTTAGCTTTGTGTACCGGTCCGTAGGAAACGAGCAATTAATTTCCAGGAACCGCAAGCAGTCTGTGGTGGTATGGATAGCATGAGGAGCGTCGAGCGTCAAGCAACGAAATGAGACGATTTGACGACATAGTTTTATTTGTGTATTTGGGTGGAAAGTGATGAATGGCACAAACTGGCCCAGGAACTTACCATTTTTTTTTGTATACGTTAGGACACCTTTAAATGGTGACCGGTCTTTGGAGATTAGACCGGACATTGTGGGATTCTTACCCACTCAAACCACCCCGGGGGCCACCATCAGCACACGGAAGAGGGCACTGTGTGCTCTTAATACACCACCCAAGAACTCCCGTCATGCAAATCTCAGGGAAGGAACAATAATCCCAACAACAATATAATTAATTTTAATCGATACTCTTCATTCATAAAAATACAACGCGTTTATGCATATGTGTTTCGATTTGTAAATAATTTACGTGTAAAAAATAAATCGGAGCGTAGTGTAGGCCCGTTATCAGTCATGGAATTAAATAAGTCGTTAATGGTTTTAACTAGAATTGCGCAACTAGAAGCTTTTCCAAGTGAATATGGCGCCTTGATTAATAAACAAAAGATAAAATCATCTCGTAACCTACTTTCATTAAATGTTTTTTTGGATGAAAACAGTATAATGAGAGTGGGAGGTAGGTTATGCAATTCAGACTTACCCTTTGATCAGAAACATCCAATGCTGTTGTGTAGTAAGCATCCTTTTACTGTACTTTTGTTTAGGCATAATCATGATGATATGCTACATGCCGGTCCACAGCTTTTGTTATCACACATAAGACAAAGGTGGTGGATAATAGGTGGTAGGAATCTAGCTAAGAAGGTTGTGCATCAGTGTGTCAGGTGTTGTCGAATGAAGGCAAAATCCATCCAACCTATAATGGGTAATCTACCCAGTGAACGTTTCCAGTCAGGTTTTCCATTCAATAAATGTGGCGTTGATTATGCAGGGCCTATGTATATTTCAAACAAAAGGGGCAGAGGTTCTAGGTTAGAGAAATGCTACCTATGTTTATTTGTTTGTTTATCAACCCGAGCATTGCATTTGGAACTTGTGACGTCACTGTCATCAGAAGGTTATATCATGGCTTTAAAGAGATTTATTTCCCGAAGAGGAAAACCTTCTCTTATTTACTCGGATAATGGTCGGTTAATTTCCAGGAACCGCAAGCAGTCTGTGGTGGTATGGATAGCATGAGGAGCGTCGAGCGTCAAGCAACGAAATGAGACGATTTGACGACATAGTTTTATTTGTGTATTTGGGTGGAAAGTGATGAATGGCACAAACTGGCCCAGGAACTTACCATTTTTTTTTGTATACGTTAGGACACCTTTAAATGGTGACCGGTCTTTGGAGATTAGACCGGACATTGTGGGATTCTTACCCACTCAAACCACCCCGGGGGCCACCATCAGCACACGGAAGAGGGCACTGTGTGCTCTTAATACACCACCCAAGAACTCCCGTCATGCAAATCTCAGGGAAGGAACCCCAGGAGGAGGTACCTAGTTTTAGTAGTCAGTCTGTGGATGATAATGATGGTGGTTTTGGTAGTAAAGTCAGTTTGTCTATTCACACAGTAGAGCAAATAATCCTATCAAACAATACCGCATAATGTAACAC
Organism: Subacronicta megacephala; assembly: GCA_958496365.1. Taxonomy (NCBI): domain Eukaryota; kingdom Metazoa; phylum Arthropoda; class Insecta; order Lepidoptera; family Noctuidae; genus Subacronicta; species Subacronicta megacephala. The sequence continues at coordinate 10,978,374 of OY292528.1, forward strand.
GACTGAATTAACTATTACGCACCAAGATTACAATTAAATAAGACAAGTAACATTACATCTCACAAGAAACAATTACTCAACAAAAACTATATTAAACGACCCGCATCATCCTAGTATGATATGACGTTTTTATAATGTTAACTTCACAATTCGTTGGTCATATATTTACGTCGAATATTTATGTAAATTGACGTCTGATTCAGTGGGGGGAGACGCGTATCTCCGGAATGGTTTCTGCTGGAGTATGGCTCGTAATAAAACAAGAGTGGCATTCATTCAATTATATTCATTCGATGACTATAATAATACCTTATTAGTGCTCATAAACGCGACTGTTGCGTTTAATCTTAGTAGTAGTAGTGTCTCGCTGGCATGTCTATAAGCCAGCATGAATGTGTCGGCACGATCGGGTAAGTACTATCCTCCCACAGAATATCGACGTCAAGTAGCAGTATGCATACTGTTGCGTTTCGTACGGTGAGTGTGGAGCGCCGTAGGCCCAATTTCTCCCTCAGTCGCCTTTCAACTCCTTTTCTCTTTCCTCTCCCTTTTCCTAGGCTTGGTAACGAATGCTCGTTTGCCGAGTTATCCCATAAAAAAGAGGTCCATCCTACAAGGTCCAAGCTTCGAGGATCATTGGATTTTTTAATGAAAGCAGCAGCTCGGATTTTGGATTTGTGCCCGGTTAATGGTAATAGGCTCGCTTTAGTGTTATAAATGAAAAAAAATGGAGACACCTAAGCGTGGGGATAGTGTTGTCCAAAAATCTGATATTGCCCAAGTCTCCAAGTTTTGTAACTTTTGTAAAAAAAAACTTATTTTAAAATAATAACGTTTATTCCAACATGACATCGATCCAGCCTTTGTCATGTGATACACTCACTAACGAAAAAAAATTATTTCTTTAACTAACGGTTCTTTCATATTTCCGGTGATCATTACCCTTTTTCCTCTTACATATTTATTTAACCAGAACATAACCGTTTCCTGTGATTAGTAGTTTACACCCAAAGCAATCTCAGGCCCATAAAGTTTATTGCGAGGAAGTACAATCTCCCTCGTAAATACTATCTGCGCAGTTTCTTCGACGTTAACGATTTACAACTTAAGTATTTTTACATAAATATCCTTTTGAAACTGCTGTTTTCTTATACATTCACTCTTTCATCATTTAACAAATTCATCACCAATCAATGCTAGATCAGCTCAAACTGGAATTGTATAGCTAGACCTGTACAGTCAGCCTCAAATATATCGGAACGAACAAACATTTCATAAATATCGGAGCAACTGAAATTAATTTTCGGGTTCATAATTATCGGAGCAAGTGAAATTAAACTTTATGTCAATGGGATAGAAACAATCATGTCAAAATGAAAGCTGCCCTATTCGGTGTACATTCTAAAACATACTTTGTATCATTTAATTTGCTTGGTAGATCCGATTATTTTGAACAGTTTGTTCGCTCCGATTAATTTGTTGCTGACTGTACAAACAATTTCTAATGCCACTTGTAGCGAAGTAAAAAAAGTTTCCCCCCTTATCGAATGGAGCACGCACCTGCCTGACTTGATTATTCCCTTCCGCCCTTTAGAGGCGAAGGTAACCAAGGACTTGAACGTCCCCCGCACATGCATGCATGCGTGCGTGACCGGTAATAAGAAACTGTAGCTCAAGTGGTCTGTTGCATTCGTGCTATGAAACAGAAGGTAACGTAGACGTAAACTCATAGCAATTCGCATACCTTTTTTTTTTTTATTCCTTAGATCAAATAAAAAGTTAAGATGGAACTTTGCGAACAAAGAAGTGAGGCCGGCTAAAACTACGCCTTGCCGTGTTCTAACACAATTACAGGCACACACGTATACCGAAAACAAATCCAGATTCCGAGTTGCTACTGGGAATTTCATAGAAAAACCCAATAATTGACTTGGGAATCGAACCCAGGTCCTCTAGCGTAGCAGTCGCGCATGGGACCCGTTTTTAAAACAAGAAGATCATAAGTTACAAAGAGCAGAATGCAAGTAAATCGCTTTGTAACACGAATGAAGTCGCTGGCAGTATATGTATAGTTTAGAAATGCGACCATTTAGATGCAATGATTTTTTTTTTTCAATTTAATAGTATCTTTGATTTGTCTTAGTTTTTATCTTTAATAGGTGAGCGACATTTAAAACTTGAATACAACTCAAAAACTATAAACATGTAAAAATTCTTGACATTTGGCGTGTAGCTCGATTGTAAGTTTAGATATCCGTTAGGAAAGGATTTCGGGAAATCCGATCATAGATATTATCTTCAACATAACATAACATACCATCACGCCTGTATTCCCCAAAGGGTTAGGCAGAGGTGTACTAATGTACACCCACATTTCGCCGGTATGTTTAGGTCCCATGTAATAGGGGGCGAGCCTATTGCCATTAACCGGGCACAAATCCAGACTCCAAGCTGCTACTGAGAATTTCATAGAACAACCCAATAACACTTTGCTCGACCTGGGGGTCGAACCCAGGACCTCTAGCGTAGCAGTCGCGCCTACCGCGCAGCGTCGCATTATCTTCAAACCTAAATAAAACAACTACGTTCAAACAACAATGTTTTAATACTTTCAACAACTAAACACACTTGAAGTCAATTGCCTCACCTTGCGTGGATAACCTTCAAGAAGTTATCACGAACCTAGATTGTTTTCTAATAGTCTAGTGAGGCAAATACAAATCAGCTAAATGATTTTTTTTAACTTAATAGTAATGCAGGTCGCACGTTACTAGTATTCTTATTAACCTCTCGTGCTTAGCTAAATGCTTGTGTTACGAGTGGGTTCACGTCTGTAGCGCAAGGGTGGGTTTCGAACCGGCAACCGAATGATCGCAAGTCCGACAACCTAGCCACAACTAGTTATTAATAAACGTATACCAGGATCAGTGAATGGTTTCCGTAGCGCCGTATTATTTATAGGCAATTTTTATGACTGACGCCGCGAACCCCACTGTAACGTTCGCCGTAAAATATATTCCTGGAGGGTAGACATGCACCACGAAATATTTTTGTCGTCGCATGTCGAGCGGCGAAGGTACGGCTGAGACGAGATAACACGACGACTAAACTATGTCAAGGCACGCAAGTTAGTTCCCTGATATAACTGGATGAATGGTTGTCTGGCTGTCTGGCTACCAGTTTACGAATCATAAATTATGTTAATACGACGTCCAAATACGTTTCATGAACGGTTATAAATAAAGACGAAGCGACGTGCTTGAATATTATAATTAATTAACAGATCAATATCATCACTAAGCAATACAAAGTCACTATAAGTTGTGCGTTTGGTTTTTCTAAACTACGCAACGGATTTTGATTATCGAGGTACTAGTACATACATTTTATTACTAGCTCGCGGTTTTACTCCCTTTGCCCCGCTCCTAAGGGTCATAGCGTGAGGTTAAATAATCTATAACATTCCTCAAGTATTGAGCTATCAACTGCAGAAAGATTTTTAAAATCCGACTGGTAGTTTCCGAGATTACTGCGTTCAATCAAACAAACAAACTCTTGCATCTTTTCTTCTCACAGTTTTGTTATACATATTAGTATAGATTGCACCAATGCGAAGTCGGGGTGGATTGCTAGTCTTTTCAATAAAGTTTAACGATAACATGAACGCATTTCTTACACTAATGAGTTGAGGGTTGTGTAAAGGCGCTTTTGTTAGCCAAGAAATTGGGTTTGGTCACGACATTGTGACATTTTGAAGACATTGCTATGAGAAACACACAACATAAAACATCACTTCTGAAAATGGTGGTCTTATCAAAGCTCTTCTCCTCTCTTCTTCTCAGATTAAGAAATAGATTACCCTTAAGTAAAGCTGTTAGTTAGCTAAGTCAAAGATCTCGCGTTCAAATCCAAGGCACGCACCTCTGACTTTCCGAAGTCACTTGCGTATTAACAATTAATTATCACACGCTTAAGCGGAGAAGGAAAACATCGTGACAAAACCTGCATGCCTGGGCGTGTGAAATCTACCAAGCCGCAGTAGGCTAGCGTGGTGGACTATAGTCTAATCCCTCTCGACTGAGAGGAGACCCGTGCCCAGCAGTGGCACGTTATGATGAATGCAAACTTCAAATAAAAAAAAAAACAAAATACAACTGGCAAGAATAATTGCCATAATCATTCGCTGGTTTTCGCTAAAAACGGTCATCAAGTTACACCATCAAAGTTGAGGAAGAATATCAACTACAAGACGTGTACCTAGACATTGATGACTCACCAACCCATTTGCCAACAGATTGCCCGCCGTGACGAGAATGGGATCCACAGCGCTGTCATTAGTGACCACATCTTCTAATTTTAGTCCTTATGACAAGAAAACGAAGGACGATAACGCAATACTTGAATCAGAGGAGCAATTAGGGTCGTTATCATTATGAGTAAGATAATGGGTAGCTGTTTGTAGCTATATGACGATTTTTTGAAAGCTTGAGTACTAATTACAGACTTAAATAATGTTCCGAGTATGGAATGGTTTTCCTGATGAATTTACTTGATTACTGGAATGTCTCAACCAGATTGGCGTAATTATATCTGCATGTTTTTGCTGAAAGGTTCACATAGTTTGCGAGTTGCAGATATTGTCCAAAAATTCTGAACTACACGCTCATATAGATATTGGATCCGCGAAAGTACTTATTTACGTTTTATTCCGGCTGACGCTCCGTCCAATTTAGGAAATTCTCTAAAATGTGTATCCCAGTGATATTTGTTGCTTAGTATAAGGTTTTTCTCGCTGATATATAAGCACACCTAATACAAGCGTGTTAGTCTGTTGAGTTTTTTTAAATCACGCATACAAATTATTTTAGCGTGTTTAATTTACTGCCCCAAATGTGTTGTCATCCAATTCCGTTATGTACGAGTATAAGCCATGCCTATTACGTTCTAATAGTATGACATCACGATATCAACGATCTAATCTAAATGAGTTAACATTCAAACCGGTTCTTGTCTATATATCGGTAATACAAACCGAATGTAAGGCCCAACCCACAGTCAAGAATTGGAACAATGTTAATTCACCTGTCCGTTTACTTGAACTAATCCGTTCTCATTGAAGTTAAAATGATTAGTTATGCATTATAAATCATTGTATAACTTGAAAAGACATTAAACTATTTAATGTATTTGAAAGTGATGTCATTTAATCTCAATGGTAGTTTCGATTTATCTTTTATGATATAGTTTTCAAATATATTCTCTAGTGGTAGATCCTATTTATCCTCTTAATCCTCAAGGATGGTCTGCTACCTGGGGAGGCGGCATGTGGGTATGTGGGACTCGTACCAACTAAAAACCGCACTTGCGTTCCCTTGTTCTATCGTCACGGCCAATGGATTTGTGACATTCGCTACAACCATGACAGGCTGTGACCCAGCGTTCACTGGAACCCTTCAATCCTCCTGGCTATTCTAACTATAGGCCGACCGTTTAACTCGCGTATCGCCTGCGCGGTAAGAAGGGAGCGGGGGCGGGTAACGCTACACACGGAGTCAATAATCCAAAGATTTATCTCGAGATAGACATTGTTGGTAAAGAATAAAATAATAAGTATCTTTTTTAAGTATCCCTACTAGTAGTAGTACTCCCTTCTTACCGCGCAGGCGATACGCGAGTTAAACGTTCGGCCTATAGCTACCATCCTAGCCTGAACTGCACTTAACAGAACTGTGTCTGTGAATGTGAGAGCCAGGTCATGAAGAAGTCATATCTCATCAATCATCATCTTCCTGTCATTTGCCCAACTATTATTATGGTCGGTTTCCAGTTTTACAAGATGCCACCGAATATCAGTGTTTTACAGAAAGCGATTGCCGTCAGACCTCTGAAACTCATTTTCTAGGCAATACCAGTATTCGAAGTATAGACTAATTATCTTATTTTATTTTTTATATATTAACTTTATAGACTAGTTGTCAGCCGTTTTGGGCTTCTGACTAAAACGAATGATTGTCATGTGTTTTGTATACTTTGTATGTCATCGGCTATGTCATTCCTATGTCATGTCGGCCTTAAGTGCTCTGTGATATTTGAATTGCGTGATCGCGTTTCTTTTACCGGAAATCTAAGTTAGATGTGTGGATCATATTTCCCGTATCTAACAAACTACTCATACATAAAGGGACAAGGGATAAAGAATAAACATCGTCTTAAGGCCGGTGTTCGGTTAACCGCAATACGTCAAAGATATCGATAGTAAATGCGAACTCGATCCATGTGTTCTAGGACATTAAATTATGGACGTTACTATATACTAATATAGTAACGTCCACGCGAGCGAAGGCCCGGGCGGATAGCTAGTCGTTTATAAAGGCTCTTTCTTTTGAATGTCACGAATTTACAATCGACAATCTTGATTGCTGACCACTTATCACCCTAATCTTTTATGATAATATGAAACCGCTATCGTCCTAAGCATACCTTATGTCTGAAACCAACCAATGACGCAATGAGACCCACACAGTGCTTTTTTTTTCGAGGTGGAAGATGGTACTAAATCTCCCACCTGCAAACTGGCGACTCTCGCCGAGGGATGGAATTTGCAACGAAGTTATTACGTCAAGGAAAACGTGTAGGACCTCCACCGGGTGGAGTAGACTTGCGTAATGCCTTTCGCCTTTCAGTGCTAGTTGTCGACAGCAATTTTTTTTTTTAAAGAAATTATAATCTTATAATAGGACAAGCTCGTTTATTCTCCTCAATAAGCTACACTGTGCCCTAAATAAACTACGTTAAGGACTAATTATCCAAACAGCACATGCCAGTGTATAAATTATGGCTTCAAACAGAACGCAACAAACGCCGGAAACGCACCATTAAAACAAACCAAGACCGCATCCAAGAAAGCAACGCCATAGAACGAATGCACTCGTCAATCACGTACCTACAGTATAAACATTTTAATTTAAAGAGTTTTCATGTATATTTACGTTTTCTTCGTTATACACATATACACTTACTATTTTACTATGTACCTGTGTAATAAAATGATGTCTTAATCGTCATCATCATCATCATCATTGACATACCTACTCAGTCTACTGCTGGACTTAGGCCTCCCCTAGTGTGCGCCATTTCACCCTATCCTCCGCTATCCGCATCCAGCTTCTTCCTTCTACCTTTCGCAAATCTTGCCGGGGGGCGTCCTGCACTATGTTTGCACGTCTACCCCAGCGGTTGTCGGTTCTTCTACTGATATGGCCAGCCCACTGCCACTTCAGCTTACTAATACGGTGCGCTACGTCGGTAACTTTGGTTTTCTATCGGATAATCACGTTGCGGATTTTATTCTTCATAAAGACTCCGAGAGCATAGCAACATCGATAGCGCGTTGATCAACTTTAAATTGGTGGATTAGCCGCACTGTAAGAGTCCACGTCTCAGCATCGTAGGTCATCACGGGTAGGATGCACCTATTGAAAACTTCCTCTTGACGCTATCACACCCATCAATATAGCAAATAAAGAAAATTTCGGTCGTACAACTTCATCTGGGATGGTTTGGCATAGCCAAAAATTCTGGCGCAAAGCAATAATGTGCTAGCATTGTTATATTCTGGTTAAAAGGATCTGGTCTTACATCCGGCTTACCTTTCCAACAATCACCTCGGAAGGGTATTTTAATAATGTCCTTTTGTCAAGTTGACATCAATTGCTTTATATCCTATTGTTATAGTCTAACATAATATTATCTGAACGGAAACATCCGGCGTTGGCGTGGACCAATGTCACTCGGTCAGCTAGATACGACGATGGAAGTGGGCACAGATTGGGTCAATGCCAATTATGTATATGACTGAGGGAAGTCCCTTTAGATCTTTAATCTCCATTCCAGTGCCATTATTCAAGAGGTGAAAAATATTGCTGAATATTTTTTAATTAAATCTGATCAAAACTACTAGTATTTCTAAAATAGGATTGCCTAACAGGAAGGGCAGATCCAAATGTCACATGTCCAATGTGTCTACTTTCGCCTCAATCTATTTTCTTTTGTGGTCTTAAAATATTATATGGCAGAAACCAAGATTTATTATAAAGTAGCATATCAGCATATAGCATTCAGTCTTATAATCCAGATAAAATTAAGTCAATCAAAATGAGTTGACATTTTGGAATAAAAAAAATGCTCTTGACGATATTAATGGTACTGACCTCGTCTGCGGGCTTGGTGGGCGTGATGGCGACTGTCTCGTTGAAGCAGAGACAGGCGCAGTAGTGGCGGTTGGCATCCACGTCCGTCAGCACGGACACGTAGAACCGGGGCTCCGTGCGCTCCGTGGAGAGCGCCCATCCTTGCGGCTGGCAGAACTGGTACAGAAATATAACGTTTAAACATGCAGTATCATAATCATTATCATCCTGAAGTTTCTTAATCTTAAGAAGATAAAGACAATCTCTCAGGTAAAGACTCTCTCTTTTATTTTAAAAGAGTGTCCATGGAGTTTCGTGCCGGATTCTTCTCCATACGATCAACTTTTTGGAACCGTGCAACCTAAGCAGGCATGAACTTTGTTAGGCATATCGTGTGGCATACCGCGCTAGCTAGCAAGCTATATATGTATACCATTGAATGTTGTCTTTTTGTAATAAATTATAGTTAACTTTTAAGCCAAATAATAGCTTACACGAACACAATCACTCAAAATCGGTATATCGAAATCATCGCCATTAAAATTTGCCCTCTTCCCTTTATTATTCATCTTTTGTCTGTGAAAATTCCTCCATCGTAATACCAAGTGTTACGAACAAATAAATAGGAAAGGTTCTGTGTATAAAAGCTTTTATTCAATCGAAGTTGAGAGGGATCCCCATTTCAATTACATGAACGGTGTTTCACCCAGAACATTTGGATTAGAATTATTGTTGGGACGTTCATCTCATGAATAAAAATTCAATTTCTTTACTTTGTGGTTCTATTCTCCGAACTGTTTTTAAAAATAATCATGCAAACGTGCATTGATAGTAATCTATTCCAATGATTCTATGCTTAATGAATTAATATTACTACATCGAGGAGTGAGTTCTAGGAAGTTTGACATCGGAGAATGTTGATGTAGAGACATTCAGCAGACAATATAATATGTTTGTTATGTCTCAAGATAAATTCTTACAACAAACTAGATTCCAAAAAAGAATCACGCCTGTATTCCTCGAAGGTTGAGGCAGAGTCCTACTTAATTTACACCCATGGTACGTTTAGGTCCCATAGGGGAGGCCTGTTAACATTCACCGAGCACTTATCCAAACTCCGAGCTGCTACTGAGAATTTCATAGAAAAACCTAATGTTTTGATTGATTCAGTCAAATCCATTTATGAAAAAGGATAATGTTATAATGAGGCAGAAGCTCTGTGTTTGTGTATTTATAACAAAATGAGAGATTTTTTTGAGACCAGGTACTCAATTCAATTCATTCATTCAATTTCCTATAACATGAATTCTCAAAATGACTGCCATATTACGAGAAGGAAACTTTTCAACAATACTTGTTATATTGAGGTTCAATTCGCTTTCACAAAAGTCCAAAAACTTTAGCTACTTTTACAGCTGAACCGAAAACGTGATTGGCGAAAAGGTTATTTCTTCGTAAAAGCTCCTACAATCAGCAGTACCTACAATTTCTTTGTGCCGTTTCAGAATATATCGTTACTCTTCCACATACATTCTTTTCGGATAATAGTATTCTTGACAATGGGAAGAAGTTTTAAGTGAACTTATCGATATAGTTTAGTGATCTATAGAAAATTTTGGGCTGTTCTAAATATTACGTCGTTATGTTAACTAATAATAAAGTACGAAAGTAATACTGTTTGTTTCTGTATGTTTTCGCGCCTAAACCGTTAAGCTAATTCTGATGACTTTTAGTATAGGGATAGATTGGTCCTTAGAGAAGAACATAGGATAACTTGGATCTAAAAAAGCCTTTGAGATGCGAGAGAAACCACCATAGACATCAGTTAACTATTGTCCTAAGCCCCGCAAACACTATTCTCCACAAAACACGTTTATCTTAGTGTTATGGGCGATTTACTTCAGTAAAAAGGGTCGGCAGAACTGCACCCAGTTCATAAAAAACAACTGTACTAAAAGCTATACCTGCAACCCGCAGTAGGCTAGCGTGGCGGACTATAGCCTTAACCCTCTCGTACTGAGAGGAGACCCGTGCCCAGCAGTGGGACAATGTAATCGGTTGATGTTGAAAAGCAATACCTAAAGGTGAATAAATAGCCTACCGTAACCCACAATCCAAATTGAATTGTGAGCTCTGGTCCTCCGGTACGCTCTTTCTCTCTAGTAACACCAGTATAACAAGTGTCCTACACAAGGTCACTTGTACAGGAAAGCATATTGTTTCCATGCACGCTAATCTCGAGTGCTAATTACATGCTTTCGCAATCTACGATTGAAAACGCCCTTGACAGTTACAAATACGTGATGATAAGGTGAAGTGTTAATAAAACTATAGTTGTTTTAAATCGCCATGACAACGGTTTACAATAAACATTACATATAATCACGCCTATCATCACCCTCAGTGTAAGCCAGGAGGGTAGGTACTTCAAAGAGCACACACAGTTCGCCGGTATATTTTAGAACCCATGTAAAAGGGGGCAAGCGTATCGCTATTAACCGGACGCCACTCCGAAGTAAAACTCTGCTCGACCTGGGAATCTGACCCAGAACCTCTAGACTACGACCACCAGGCTATTGAGGCAGTCGTCTATTATTACAAAACATTCGCATAGAATTTCCATCATCTGCAAAAACGTAGGCTCATTATAGCCAGACAACATTTCCCCAAAGCGTACAGACACGGTCAGTTAGCGGCGTAATATGTGAAAAATCTAGACAACAATCTAAAACATATTCTAGACGTGTGTTGAATAATTCATGTTACGATCATAAACGAGACATGAGCGATGGAAAATAGTCTTATTACGTGTAACTGAGGTGCTTGGAAGAACTACGCCTCTGGTCTAGTATATTGCATGTAGAAATATGTCTATTTCCATAGCATAGATAGGGCCATTGTAACTCTTTGCTTGGAAATAGACTTATAGACTTATAACAAATTGGGTTTCTAATAGCGGACATATTGGACAAGAGGTTTTAAGGTTCGCAGAGTATCATGCATCAGAAACTGCCACTGTGAATGTCCCTCGTGTCATTTGTGGACGAAATTAACCGAAGTTAACAAAAAAATTACTTAAATAGAGTCCTTGGAGACGACGGAATTACGTAAAAACCGGCCAAGTGCGAGTCGGACTCGCGCACGGAGGGTTCCGTATCATTACGATTTATGACGTATTAAAAAAAAACTATTTCCTAGATCTCGTCCAAACCAATTTTCGGGGGGAGTTTACATGGTAATCTACATCATATATTTTTTTTAGTTTTATCGTCCTCTTATTTTAGAAGTTACAGGGGGGGACACACATTTTACCACTTTAGAAGTGTCTCTCGCGCAAAATATTCAGTTTATGACGTATTAAAAAAAAACTATTTACTAGATCTCGTTCAAACCAATTTTCGGTGGAAGTTTACATGGTAATGTACATCATATATTTTTTTTAGTTTTATCGTTCTCTTATTTTAGAAGTTACAGGGGGGGGACACAAACATTTAACCACTTTGGAAGTATTTCTCGCGCAAACTGTTCAGTTTAGAAAAAAATGGGAAACCCCCAAAGTTTAGTTTTTTTCTATTTTTTTGTGAAAATCTTAATGCGGTTCATAGAATACATCTGCTTACTAAGTTTCAACAGCATAGTTCTTATAGTTTCGAAAAAAAAAGGCTGTGACACGATCGGACAGACAGACAGACAGACAGACAGACAGACAGACAGACGGACATGACGAATCTATAAGGGTTCCGTTTTTGCCATTTGGCTACGGAACCCTAAAAATGACTATTCGGAATCCTTTGCCTATTAAGATGTTTCTTGTTCGGCAATAATAGTACGTGCCAGACTGGATGAAGTGCAATCCTTAGTCCTAAAGACGGTCACTATGTTTTTTCTTCATAAGGCACCTACTTAATACTAAGGCCAAACGTCTAGATAGCGCCCATGGAGTTTATTAAAAAAAAACAGGGTGATCTTTCATACAGATCCTATAGTATATTAAAACAAGGGGATGCATGCATCGCGTGATGTTTAGGGAAACATGTCATGTGTGAATAATTAATAGAAGGTGTTGACAAACGGGGAAAAGGTGTTATGTAATTGGTGCGTTGTCAAGCTGTCTGGTCTATCATAGCACAATGTTGAGGTTTTAATTGTTGTTTTTTTAGGTCACTAATTGCTTTTACACTTTTTCTTTTAACTTCTAATCGACGCATTCACTAGTAATGGATTAGGAACGTTAATTGAACTATTATTGACGTTTCTGGTGTTGTTTAGGTTATAAAGGGCACGTGGCTATCGAGATCGGTTGTCATACAAACGCCTATGACAATCGTTAGTGGTATTCAGAAGACTAAAAACCAAACTATACTTCGAATATCGGTTTTGTCCATATTATTATTTTAACTTCTGAAATAAACTTCATATCATTTCATTTAATTTCTGAAATAAACTTCATATCATTTCATTTAATTTATTGCGGCACTAGATACCTAGGATAACTACTCGTTAGCTTTGCCTTTACAAGGTCAACAGTCCTAGACCATTCTAATGTTGATATACATAACAGTAACAAGCAAAGCAACCTGTTACCTCAACACAATAATCAAATCTTTTGAATGATATTTGTCTAGGACCATTTAAGCAAAAAATATAGTTAACTTACCCATCCTATGCCGTCGTGGAAGGGGGTGTCGTCCCAATTGATCTCTGGAAATCTCTGGAGGACTACGCCACTGTTCAGCCCGCCCCCTGAAACAATAAATACAGTATGTTGGAGTGCATGATTTAATAAGACAGCTTCGACGATGGCCGAGTTCTTCCTCAGAGGGTATTTTGGTCCTTGGATACAAAATCATCTCTTAAAATGTGATGTTGTCCTGAACGTAATGTACGACGGTACATTAACCCATCAAGAATTCTTAATCTTTCAGAATACAATAAATACTTCAAAATTTACCTAGATTGTCAGACTCGGTAGCTACATCAATTTACAAATCCGTCATAATATAATTTTGGATGATGTAATTGTATTATCTGAGTTGTACGCAGATATTTAACATAATGAATATTCAGTAACACAATAGTAATATTAATTATAACAAAAAAACGAATAATCTGCGTACGTAAATAGAAAACATTGTTGTTATTACTTCACATGGCTCCCCGTGTGTGCATAATAGCCGCAGAAAGTAATTCATAACATCTTTCATTCGAAGAAAGCAGGGTTCCGGTGTACAGCGCCCTAAGAACAATGTAATCTTTGTTGTATTTATGCAAACTAACGGTTCGCCACACATATTGTGTACTATGAGGCCGAGACGGCGAGTGCTAGTGAAGGCCTTGCGTTATATCGATAGTAAAGTAATGAAATCATTAGCATTATCAGCTTGCAAAATAATTCATCGATTACATACTGTAATTCTACCTATTTCCTATGCAAAACCTTATTGCTTACCATGTGTTCCAGTTCAAAGAATACAATTATCGGATAAATAAACAATTGTGTAGTAGAAAATAATAAATAAGTACAGTCGCCAGCACATTAGGTTATACAAAAATTTCCAAATGATTTTATCGATATTTTGGGATAATCATCTATTTGCGGACATCCCTACTTGACGTGCGTTCTGCAGATCAACATCATTGTAACATCAGGACAATGAATGTGGAACAGTCATTCTTACGCCTTTTGAATTTCTATGACAAAATGTCAATACACCATAAACTGACAAAGTCACTTTACTAAAGGAGAAAATGGGGTTATGATTTTAATGACAATAAAAATACCACAGGCTCATAATATATTTACTTATTTAAACGAAGCCGTTCTCCTTAGCAAAAGTTCACCAATAACTGACGTTTAGAATAGTAATAATTGAAATGGGAAAACCTGCTAGAAAGTGTTTCAATTGTGTGTAAAATTCTATTTGAAGCCTGTTTAACGAGTTGAACTTTTGAATTACCATGAACCATTAAACGTCCGTATTACTTAAATGAGTGAGAATCTAATCAGTGATGCCGCATCTTCTAAAATTATACAATATATGGATTTTTTGAACTTTTAGACAATCCCTTTCAATTCTATTTAATTAAGTGCTTATTATGCTGCTCAAGTGTCAACGTCGAATGAGGGAAAGTGCATTTATGGCAAGAAAGACAACTTTATCAATGTTCGAGTATTCTAATCGCCACCCGGGCTGTTACTATTTTAATTCCTAAACCTAATTTAAGTCTGGTAAACCATTACTCTAAAAAGCATAAACAAGAATAGAGGAACGGTTCACGAGCTAGGCTGCCATTCATCATGCATAAGCACAGGTCAGAATTCAGACCTCTACGAGCGTCGTTGAACTAATATAAGTTAGGTCGCTAAGGTCCATATTAAGCCCAATGTCACATCTTCGATTTTTTTGGATAGTGCATTTATGGTTAAGACTGTTCTAAAGGTTCACTTGAAAATCAGTGCCAGACAGTCTAACAATAATGCCGAACTGGACCTAACTGACACATCTAAGAGGAACACAATATACTTTTTTTAACAGTGTACCTGTTCTAACCTTAAATTTTATGTAGCCTGCCTTTTTTGTAATTCGCGTCAGTAAAATTTTTCTTTTCTTTCTTTTGTCGTAACCGCGGGCCCCAGTATATTGTACCATATGGCATTTTAACTGCACAAGATTCATCATTACAGGCTCAAATTCGTTTTTGCCTAACAAGCTAAAAACCGCCGTCTTTTCATGTCGCCTATCATGAACTAAAAATAGAAGACATCCAGTATTCAGCGAACGATGTCAACTGGGTCAAGGACGCAAATGAGAGACAATTAATTTTAATAAGCCTTCCTGGAAATCTCGGAAAGTAATAGGCTTAATTAAACATCACAGCAAAATACTCCTTTTAATTTAGCTAAGTACCCATTGCCTTGTTGAGCGGAAGTATGTTGGTGTTTTGGATGTTGATTTTAAGAATGTTTTTGTTAGAGAATACATATTTGAAGGTTTTTGCTAAATTGCTGTAAATTTTTAACGTCAGCGTCTTAGAATTACAACAATCATTACTTTTGGCATTCCAAAATGAAAGAACAATCATGCTTTTAAAGTCCGAAGATTACGCAAAGAAAGGGCGTTAACTCTTAAAGGCCACTTTAAGTACTTACAAGACTATTCCATGCTTCTTATAATTTCAGAGTCTAGACTCCATAAACCTATCGTATTCAACTGCTTCACGCAACCGTATAATACTGGAACGTTGTACTACCCGTTGGAATATTTCAGGCCCGTTTTCCAGAAAGCGGTCCCGTAGCGAAAGAGTTCCTTATTTGATGGACTTTTGAGTTACATTGCTTACGTACTGCGAACTTAAGTAAAGTAACTATTTATTAATCTGTGCTTTGAGGTTTCCGAAATTTATGTAGAACGCTTTCCTACAGCTTTTAGCAGTCATGATGAGACTCACTTATGTATTTTGGGCTTTGTTCGTCCGGTGCTCCTGATTTTCATTAAAAATACAAGCTCTTGGGTAGAACAACGCCAGATATTCAGTAGGTAGATACAGACTCATGTATTAATAGTCCCATAAAAACATCTGAAGTACGAATTGGGAGTTTTTACTTGAAATCCGTTTTAGTGAGAGACTTTTTGAAATGGGAATAAACACGAGAATCATCTTAAAGAACTCTCTCTTTTTTCTTTAAATATTTATTAGAGAATTTGTCGAAATAAGCCCGATTGGGAGCATTGATCAAGCATTCGGATATAAATTAAATTCTAATGTAAATAATGTACAGCGATGTTCATTATGTATTCATCGCGGGCGCAGTTTCGAGGACATCATGCATAATGGAAGTCACGTATTCGGCAGGCGGTTTTGAAATTATTTTACCACATTACTAACGTACTTTAGAGTTATTTTTTGCTGTGTTTGGGCCTTTTATGTCACTACCTGTTACGCGTTTAATAGAAATCGTTACAAAGTACTAACACACGGCATACGGCATAATGCGGTATGATATCGATCTAAGTTTTGCGGTTCTACAACGGTTTCATACCAATGTAGGCTAATCAGAATGATCAGGGATCCATGGGTGGTAGCCCAGTGATAACGGCCTTGGTCGTAAAAATATTTAAATCGACTAATAAAGTTCCAAGGTATGATCTGTCCCTTTCCCGCCAGAGTATTAGTATATAATATGTATGGCATATCGGTTTGTGGCGTGACAAGTCGATATAGAGCGCTCTCTGTCTATCATAAAATAAAAATGATTATAACTTCTTTAATTTTGTTAATCTGCCCTAATTATTAAGTTTTATGAGACCATATAAATATTAGTCAACAAGCATATAGTAGAGTTTTAAAAAGGGAAGTCGTTGTATGGAGCTTTCGGTACTGAGGTGGAAGTGACGATAACATTGATGATGCCCCCCTTTAACAGATGTCTACGGCGTCCCTGCGGTTTATTTTCTGACAAGCGTACAGTTTTTTTTTTGGGAAAACTAGGCAACCGAGCAGGAGCTACTTGATAGTAAGCATACCAAAGAAAATGCAGATGCGTTGCCAAACCTACTTAAGGAAAAGGGAGGGAAAGGAGAAAAGGAAAAGGAAGAGGACTGAGGGAGGAATTGGACCTCCAGCGCTCCACACTCACCGTACGAAACGCAACAGTATGCATACTGCTACTTGACATCGATATACGGATGTGTTAATGAAGGCATGTAGTTCTTAGAGATGATCATAGAAGTCTGCCAGACCTTTTTTTTAAGTTCAAGGCTTAATTGTACGAGTCTAGACGTGCGTTGTTTTAGCGCATTACGTCATTCGTCGCGCTGTGATGTCATCTTATTAGGTAAGGAACTAATGAATCGATATTGTTTGTTGTTTTTGATACAGTAGTAGCAAGTGCTACCTATTCTTCATGTAGTACTACTAATACATAACAAGCCACAATAGACAGCATACTGATTAAATAATGCAAGTTCCGGAAACATAAATGTTTTTATTATTATTTTAGATAATTTCCACTCAAGCTTGTTTGGATCTTCACACTTTTTTGGACTATCAGAAATTACGTACAAGTGTCTGTGCTTTAGCTAAAACTTCAATGTAGCAGACGCAGTTTGCCATAGCTTTTAAAAAAAGAGAATGTTATTTTTGACAACTTTTGCGTTGACATAATTTTTAAATTATGTTCATCATTATTTATATCATCAAGTTCTGCTAGTGCTACACGTGTTATTTGTTTGAACTTGATTTGACAAAACGTTAACGTACCTTACCATTCTAATATTATGTATTAACTGCTTTTATTTACATTAGGATAACACAATCGCCTAGCATTGTAACCTCAAGTTAAGTGCCATTCTAGTTTAGAGCAGTCGGTAATAGCAGTAATAGTTGATGTTGTACTACTTAAAAGGTCAAGGCACAATACAGGTGCGCCTGCGCCACTAATGTTGTATGTTTCACTATAAAGTGAAACATACAACATTAGTGCTAGTGCGTAGTTACAAACACTTGCTCTTTAGGTGTAAAATTATTGTTAAAAATACAATTGATAAATATCTTTTTAGTCTTATTCAAAGACAAGTTTTGAGTATTAAACTTATACTTCCTTATCCATATTTTTAGTAAGTAGTAGTAGTGTCTATTTCTCCTTCGCCTCCCTTTTCCTTAAAATAGGCTCGGCAACGCATATGCAACTCCTTTGGTATTGCAGATGTCCATGGGCGGCGATGACTACTTACCATCAGGTAGCTCGCTTGCTCGTTTGCCAAGTTATCTCATAAAAAAAACTCTATTATCGGACCTAGCTCCCAGGAGTATGGAAGAAAGTGGTTAACTGGTGATTGACCATTACCTCATTACCTAACAGCTTCTCACCTATAAACCAACGGTCATTTAATTTCACGAAATAATTCCTACCGTTTTACATTTAAGGTCGGATTACGAGTAACGATGTTTTTTTATCATACCCGCTCGACTGAACATTGTGGATCGGTTACAATGGAACGGGACAAAAACTGTTCTGGCTTGTAAGATATTATCACATTCGAGCTTAACGACAAGGAGATTTGGTGTAAAAAGGTTTTAGTATTTCGCTATGTTCTTTTGGCAAGAAAATTCGCCGGTCACGATTGTAAAAATTTTTGCTGACAGATTTCTAGGAAAACATACGACTATATCTCTTCGTATTGAACTTTATCTGGTTGTGTGTAAAGCTGATTATACTTTGACAGATCTCGTTTTATTTGAGATCAGAGACATATTTCCTAAATACTAAGTTTCAGGATCAAAACCTGGCATGCACCAAGGTCACGTTTTACCCACGTTTTACGAACTACCAACAATGTTCTTCCTCTATTCCTGGATGGGAATTCCTCATGGTAAGTTGGCACTTGGGGAAAAAGGTTGAGAATCCCTGACATAGAGAGTAGAACTATAAAAGTTTACGACATTACCAAGTACGTTACTTATTCCCGGAAGTCGGATGGATTAACTGCACGGCTAAGTCGGAATAGAGCGGGTAGTGGACTGGTGGCCCAGTGGTTAAGGACGACTTACGAATTGTAATTGTAGGATGTAGGTTCGAACCCAGATAGGCGCTTTACTTTGTGTAAATTATTTCACATCTACTGCTCCCAAAACGGTGCAAGAAACCGGCATTTCCTAGAACCAGAAATTCGAAGACATGCGACATCTACCAACCCGCACTGGGCCCGCGTGCCAACCGAGAGAAGGCCTGTGTCCCAACAGTAGGAACATAGGCTGGTTATTTATGTATGTAACTCTGAATACAAAATATCACGTTTTGACATTGCATAACTGGAAGGTAAACTGGTATCTATCGCGAGGCCGCCCATCCGGTTCCACGTCTGCACACCATCTCCATACTACCTAATACTACGCAGTTACAGAGAGAGAACTCCGTTTTACATACTGGTACATACGAGAACAAGTCAAGATAGCTAGTAGCGGCTCGGAGATTTAACATAACATACCATCAGGCCTGTTTTCCCTGAAGGGTTAGGTAGGGGTGTACTAATATACACCCACATTTTTTTTTAGGTAAAAAAAAGCTTACTAGCTATGTGGATCACACATTACTAGTATTCTTGTTAACCACTCGTGCTAAGCTAAATGCTTGTGTTACGAGTGGGTTCACGTCGGTAGTGCAATGGGTGGGGTTCGAACCGGCAACCACATGATCGCAAGTCCGACGCCCTAGCCATTAGGCTACCGCCGCTTCTAAAGTTAATAATTTCGCCGGTATGTTTAGGTCCCATGTAATCAGGGGCGAACCAATTACCATTAACCTGGCACAAATCCAGACTGAGCAGCTACTGAAAATTTTATAGAAAAAACCTATAACACTGCTCGACCTGGGGATCGAACCAAGGACTTCTAGTGTGCTACACTTGTTGCGCTTAGGTCCACTAGACTAATGTGAGGCAGACTTGTCAGCTCGGGGATTTGTGCCCGGCTTAAGGCAATTTAGGGTCTGCCGGCTGCACCTATTAAATGGAACTCGAACGTACCGGCGAGCTGTGCAAATCCTTCGAGTAATACAGGGGTTATGGTATGTTAAACAAAATATATTTAAATTTTAGAAAAACAGTGCTGGCTGCCATGTTTTTATTTTTTCAGTTAAGTTATCAAGCAACTTTCTAAGCCTATACAATGTCAAAACGTATATCAATTAGTATAACAACCGTTACAAATGCTACATTCGACCTTCGTGCTTGCAAATCAATTGTTCATTATACCGGCTAATTACTCCAACAATGTGGAGCAATTGTGTCATAGTTTAAGGAAACTGTGAGCACTGCTACGGGTAAATATAATATTTAAAACCAGCGATTGCCTTCCTGCGGCCCGGGAATGCTTTTGTATATAATTTTAAATTTCAACAACAAACATACAAAATACAAAAAATAGTTATACAAATACAGCCACAAACGTCACAGTACAATTATATTTTGTTTGACGATGGTTTTCATCTTTTCTATTATGTAATTAAATTATTATCATCACGAATTTATAATCTCATTTTTTTATTCGGCGAACTTTATACATAACTAGCTTTCCGCCCACGGCATCGCCCGTGTTTTTTTCGGACTTTTTTTTGCTATAAACCTCACGGAGCCCGAGACCTTTCCATCGAATGCAAAACCGTGGAAATCGGTTCGTGCGTTCTGGAGTTATATCGTCAGGAAGGAAAACCCGACTTATTTTTTTATAGTAGATATACTGTAACCCACTTGTTGTTTTAATATATCCATTATATAGAAACAGGTTTTTTTTTAATTATAATATATTCCAATGCTACCGGAAGATAGAATGACAAATCGAGGTTCAGAGTTCATATAACAAAGCAAGCAGATGAAAGTGACATCAAAACAAAATGAATCACTAAATGTAATAATTGACATTCAAACAATTTTACAACAATGATCGTATGTCGATGCTAAATAATTAGTCACACGGAACACAGACAAATCAAATTGCAGAAGCCCCAATGCTCGCAACTCGAGTGGAGACCGCGTCTCATTAAACGTAGTGATGCGACACCGGCACCCAAAATGGAGTGATGTTTTGCGAAAGATTACTGGCGAAAGCTGGATGCGAAAAGCCGAGGACAGAATGATATGGCGCACATTAGGAGAAGCCTACGTTCAGCAGGGGACTGATAGTCTGATCATGGAATTAAAACACTACAGCACACATATGAACAATCGGCGCAAGAAAAAACTTATCACAACCCTCATTTTCTATCCATAAATTAGGTACATTATCTATTGATAAATACAATATGGTAATTAATGTCGACTAAAGCAACGACGACGTAGTCATTAATGACTCAACAGAATCTATAGTTGGATGGTTGGACACTTAGAAATACATTATTGAAAGTCAAAACTATGTACTGCATTAATTATCTTTTAACAATGTAATACCGGCTTCAAACCATACAACAATACAACAAAATAATGTTAAAACTTCCTCCTCTCTAATAAACAGCTCACCTGACGAGCAGCTAAGTCGATCCGATCCTGTGTTTCCAATTTCAGAGGAACTTCGAGCCACCATATGTTAATTATTGTGTCTCAAAAGACCAGTGTAGGGCAGGAGGGGGGACCAATTGCAGACTGCATGGTATCAGAAAGGATACTCTACCAAGATCACTTCGATCGATGTTCACGTTATGGCCGTCTTTCAGTCATCTTTTTAGATTGAAGATAAAGGATTCCAAATTCAAAATTGGTGAATAAATATTTCTTTAAATGATGTAATGAATTCTACCCTCATTAAGGTGAGGCCTATGACAAAATACCACTAGAATTATCATGTGAAGGTTGCAGTGGTATTTCTGTTTGTACTATGACATGAATCATAGAAGATATTAAGTCGTGCGAACGATGACGTAATACTGATGTCAGATAGCAACTAGGAAATGGGCAAAAAATGCACTATTGTTGAACTTGTTGTGGTATTTTAAAGATAAAGGTTACGTGACTAGCCGTAGCGTTATAAGATAGGATTTATTCACGTGTTTTATAGTTTTTCCAAGTTCTTTTTGTGGGGTCTTTTTATTGGCAAACGGACAGACAAGGTACTTGATGGTAAGGAGTCATCGCCGCCCATGGACAGCAACATAAAAGAAGTTGCTGATGTGTGGCCGACTCTTAAGAACTCCTGACTACGGATTGCTGATTACCAGAGCTGCAGCAACAGAAGAGAAACTTTGTGGCCGGTTATTGGCGATAGGCTCGCCAATAGAGAGAACAGAGACGTGATGGTATGTTATGTTCTAAATGAAACAACAACCATACAATAATGCTATCTCTTTACATGGTCACTAGTCCTAAGAATCGTCCATATTTATTAAAGTACACGCACGTCTTTTTTCTACAAGGGGTATGCAGAAGCTAAAGACCGCCACTTACTAAGACTTGTATACCAGCATATTGATTATATAGATAGTGAATTACTTCTAGGAGTAGACAAAACCTCAATTCGCATACCCGAGCTGAGTCAGCCTAGCTCAGGTAAATAAGCAGCCGAATCATGGCTAAAAAGTATCGTCAAGAAATTTGTTACTCTACAAAACATTATGTATTTCATCACGATTTTGTATCACACGCCGTAAAATCAACTGAGTAGGTGTAAATTATTCAATTATTTAGCTTCAGGTCTATGGTGAATAAGTATTCGTGGCTAGGTCATTTTATTTATATTATAGACAAGACTAGCGGTTTCATCCGCGGTGTCTGTGATTTTTATCTTATTGCTACCTAACTCATTCGCTTGGCTTATCCGAAGAATGCCTGAAAATTTCATCAAATCAGTACAGCCGTTTAGGGTCTATATATTATATTAGAATATACCTACACACATCGACACAGGTAAACACTGCTAGTCTAAACTAATATTATTAAGAGGAAAGGTTTTATTGTGAATAGGCCACGGAGGAGAGAATTCTCTCCTCCGTGGAATAGGCTCTGAAACTACTCGACCGTTTTGAAAATGACAAGAAACGTATAGTCCACGCGGGCAAAGCCGAAAGCGGAAAGCTTTTAAGTAATAAAGATGAAAGCAATATTTAGTCAAACTGCCAAAAAGACCATGCCACAGATGGCATGATAAACATCATTTGACTAACGACAGTAAATAGCCCTCCCATCACCATGGAACGACATAAAACCTAATATTTCGGAAGATAAGACGGCAGGGTACGTAATAAGGGCGCTCAATACTTTGTAAACATAATTACGTGTTTTGAGGCCCAGTGGCGGGCCCAACGATGAAATAGGTCAATCACATCAATTACTGGCGGTCGAAGTTCATTAGTGTACTATTTTGGGAGCCGCCCTCACAGACTATAAATTGTATAGGTAGATATGAACAGCAACAGGCATGTAGGTACGTACTTCTACATATCCTGATTCCTGATCCCATCAGCAATGGATGGATGGTTGATGGAAGTGTGTCGAGAAGGTTAGACATTTTGTGAGACAATGAATGATAGTGGTCAGAAGTGGGCATTTTATTTAATGCTTTGATTGTAACTGTAATGTTGTATGAAGGTTGAACAGGACAGACGACCTAGTAAATGTCGCTGGGAGTCGTTGGATGCAGGTGGCATTAACCGGTCGTTGTGGAAGTCTATGGGGGAGGCCTTAATTCAGCAGTCGACTACATTTGGCTGATATGATGATGATGATGATGAAGCTATACAGATAGATCCACTAGGTATATGGTAATCTCTCAATACACCCTATCTATACAATACGAGCCCAGTTTAAACTTACTTATAAATGTATACCTTGATCTGTAGTTGTGTATTCTTAAATAACTGTCTCGTAGACATGTGTTACGCTGAATATACCTAGGTATAAGATTCTTTTCTTGGTTATAGGTTTCCTTCCACTCATATTAATGAGGGCTTAGGCCTTTACAGTGCCCTAGTAAGGAGTTTAAAGACTTTACAAGCCTCCACGACTCACCAGATCAGGCATTCCAAGATATTTTGTTAGTACGTTGAAGTGAGATAAAATTAATTATCATAAGGCAGGTATGTGAATAGAGGTAGTCGCCCTAAACGGACAACCATCTTATCGGCAAGGTCCTCCAAAAAGAGCAGGTGCGTAGTACTCGCGCGGCGCGTGTGTAAAAAAGGATGAATGTGGAAGAAGCGCAAGAGGTATGCACGAGTTCCTTGTGGGAAAAAGGCTTGAGAGTGTATGTATGTACATTTTACGGCGATTTTTTTGGCTCCTATGGTGTATTTTTGATCGCCAATGTAATGCAGCATCACTGGTTAGTCATCGGATCTAAATAAATAATTATGAGAACATTAGTTTCCTTTTATCATAAAAATATCAACAATAGTGATTGTTTAAAAATAAATCTATGATATATGCTGTCAAACACAAGGAAATAATTTTAAATAATTCGCCGCGTTATAGGTAAATATTTTAAAAGTGCATTTATAAGCATACAACTGAATATAAAACCGATATATTTGATGGCGACTGTACAATATAATTTGTGTTAACCAGAAAATCTTAGTGTGGAACATTAATAAGATCACAAACAAACCAGCTGATTATCTTTGGTTGAATGCCAGAAAATAGGTAATGAAGCCATTCGAAAATTCTAATTCACTTAATTCACGTTTAAGTGGTTAGAATCATAACAGCGAGTCGCGTCATAGACCAATAAATATAAATCAATAGGCACAATGAGATCAGTTCTGTCTGACTATTTAAGCGTAACGTCATCCAAGGCCGTTTTTATAAGCCACAAATTAGGTATGGACTAATATATATCGTTATTCTTGGTATCAACTCAGGCGCGTTCTAAATATGTAGATGTAATCAAAGTTATTATTGTCACTTATTCATGTTATTGGACAAGATTAATAATTAGTTTAGTTAAAAGTAGGTACTGTAAGAGTTTGGAGCAATAAGTCTTTATTGCTCACGTCTTGACTGATTTGATTACCATTGAATTAATAAAAGTTTAATAATTTGATTTTAAAATAAGTGAGAATATCTAGATAAAAAATCGTTATCTTAGCAGATAGTAGTGTAAATTGTCAATTTTGCCAGAATCCTCAACTTATTACTGCTCTTTGTATGGTATCTGCTAAGATAACGATTTTTAAGCAAAATTTTTTGTGCCTACTCAGTTGCAAATTAGTTTTAGTTGATATCGCTATTTCTGCTGCTATGAACCTAGTTAAAGATACCTAGTACGAGTTAAAGATGTACAATTTACGAAAAACCAAAAAATATTTGACTTTGGGTCCCAAGAGGTGACAATCTGCCTTCAATAAAAAGAATGATAAGGGTAATATAGGACTTGAATTCACTTTAAGTCTGTTAAGTAATAAATTGTATAATAAGGTTTTACTCGAATTTGACCGCTAATGTTATTCTTCTTTTTCATGACAGATATGCCACTCATGTAAAATAATTTGCTGTTTGTTTTTTTTTCACATTTTTCTAATACAAAGAATTCTAACTCAGTGTCCGCTTATTTAATCAAATCCCAATAAATTCAAGCTAATTGTCTAACAATAAAGTCATTATTTTTACTCTTGACATTCTGAATGTTTTTAAATTCAAAGTTTTAAACTTTTTCCACTGGAAAAAAAAACTAAAATAAATGTGTTTTCACTTTTTCTAAATCTGCACAGCCCATACTTACTTTGTCTTTAGAGATGAAAAAAAAAAAAATTTTTTTTCTGTAATTGGGACTTGATGATGGAGGGTGATTGATGATAATGAAGATGTTTGTTTAAAAAAATACAATGCAAAATCTATTGTTATGTGCTCAAAAGAGGAACTGTACGCATTGACAGGTTAACAGTCTATTAACCAAACTACATCAACATGCACCATAGTCTATAAAACAGTACAGACAGAATCAAGTCAGGAAATCAGTCAATGAACTTGATGACTCACAATGTTATGTATAAGTACTAACTAATGGTTGTATAGGGGTCTTGTGGTATCCGATGGCAGTTTCATTCAATGTTAAATTCCATTAAAAAAATGTTAGAGTGACATTTGTTCCTCGTTGCACACTAACTCAAATATCATTATTTGAGGCTTAAAAGCATATTTATAACTATTACAGAAAATAGACGGACAACATTGTTATGTTATTGAAACTGTTGATTTTATATTTAAAAAACTAGAGAATTGCCTACAACTTCAGCCACATAGAATCCTTGTTATTCTCTAATAACTAGCCTATGTTAAGTGGGAATAATGTAGCTTTCTAATGAAAGGATTATTAATATTGGTTCAGTAGTTTTACAGTTTATCAATTACAAACAAACAAATCTTTAATCTTTATAATATTAGTATATGAGAATCATACTTATTGTATGTATGCAAAAAATCCTCATAAATGTGTATTTCTAACACTAAACATTTTGATTTAGTTTTCTATTGAAAAAAAGGGCCTGGATCAAAATGTCCATCATAGGGTCAGTGTGCAATACTTATAATTTAAATATGATTACTTCAACAAGGGTACTTGGCCAACTATTCTGACAGAATTGAATTAATAGACTAGGAAACCTGTGTTTCAGAAGTTTGCCTGCCAAGATGTTTTCATGTAGGTACCTAAATAGAGAAGACAGAAGTAGAAAATGCATTAATGATTATGAAAAATTGATGACTAATCGGTCAGAATAGCCTTAGGGACTAATCTGTTTTTTTTTTGCTAATTGTAAAAGATACTTATGGATATTCAAACATGATTAAGATACATTACATACTAATTTTTTTACCCTTACCAAAATTGTAGGTATAATTGAAACCAATAAGAATTTTAATATTGAATAATATTCTTCAGGTTAGATTGAAGAATTTATTGATAAATAGAGATTAGTAATTACCTATTTGCTGATAATTTAGAGTAAAGGTCGTTACGTATTCAGCCTGTTGCTTTTTTTTAACTGTTCGTTTGTTTCGCGCCAAGGCGACAGCTCCGTGTATAAATTAAATACGTGACAAGTTTATACGAATGAATTGGAAAATTCAAGAAGGCATTTTTTTTACTTACTTTCCTTCTCGTGGTCGAAGCCCACAATAACGAAGTAATCGACGAGCCTGGACATTGCACTCCTACGGCAACATTCCACCACAAATATAACAAATACACTTTGTAATTAGATTACACAAAACACACATTTTACACACAAAGCTACTCGTTTGCACATATTCCTTGCACTTCACCGATCACTAATAGTTCCGTACACAGTCGTAGAATTCGCAGACCACACACTTCACGGAATGTAAACAACACTTTCATTTATCGCGAGCTGAAGAATTTTTGCTTCAATTACCAGAAAGAAGATTGTCTAGTCGGAGAGGTTATGGACTAATCCTGAAAATGGTACCGGTATTCCACAAAACTACTAAGAAAAAGGGCATCCACTCTAAAATTAATTGCTAACGTAGCTACAACGCCCCAAACGGTAAATTTTATAATATTTTTTGTTATCAAACGTCACTGCGACCGCGATCTATCGCTCGCCCATCCGACATTTCTAAAAAAACTACTATGACTAAAATTCGTACCGTTACTGGATTGCCACATACTCTATTAAATAACTACTATTTTTTTAAATATTTCTTTTATCCTCCAGTGACCTCATGATCTTTTGCAAATAATTCATGATTTATATTCTAATGAAAGAGTAATGTTGTAAAAATTGCACCGAATCTCCATTATCAAAATCGGCATTATACATACAGACTACGAACCTGCAAATAGGTACTAGGGAAAACGAGCAGGAAGTAAGGACCTCATAGATCTCGGCGCCCTGGGATTTTCCATGCATCGGAGTGGCATTGGAAAATAGGCGTGTGTAACTCTTTACTGAGTCGACTCACTGATTCGAAACATTTAGGTGTTCCAAATGATTGGAACAATAATAATGTTTCAAATGTATCATTTGTATCATTAGTATCACTATTCTTGCGGGTGAGAGAGACAGTCCAAGGCTTAAAGAATCACTGAGACACTGAGTGACAACCGTAGCGAAAGAGCGGGACAACAATAAAATATAGTCAGGGGAGAATGAGATAGCAAATGTGATGAATTATTCTTTCCTATTTTCGATACCTATGCACGTAATAATGACACTCTATTGGCAGCTTTATGTTCAATTACGTAAGGACGTTTTTGGCATTGATATTGATAGTGTGTTTTGGCATTGATATTGATAGTTTGTTTTGGCATCAATTGTATTTTGTTGCTTCAGTTTAAATTTCACCTAAATAAAACAGTTTGTTACAGAGGCTCAGTGCTTCCAGACACGCTGTTAGTACAGTAGATTTACTGTAATTTTGTTAATTACTCAAAATTCACAATTGTGAATAAGTTAATATTAATGTCGCAATTTCTACTTCTATAGACCTAGAATGTGTTATCATCGAATAATTTGCAAAAAATAATAATTTCGCGCCCAAGGCAACCTTAAAATTTACAAATGTACGCACGGCTACACATCAAGCTATACAAACCAGTTTACGCTGGCCTCTTATTGTATGGGTAATCTATACAATGCGAGATCCGCTTAAACTGGTTTTGCATAGGTTGACCTGTAGCCGTGTGTACTGTATTTTTCAGGAAAATACTGTTTTTTTAGAATTCTGTATTTTTAAGGAATTTTTTTTTCAGGAAAATCCGTTTTTTTTTTAATTCTGTGTTTTTATCTCTGACAATTTTTTTAGACTCTGACACGATGTTCCAAATGACCCCGTACCGTATCCCGTATCTCTAGCTTGTCTCAGTTTCTCCGCGATGATAATGTGTATTTCATATCTTTGACTCAATGTTCCAAATGATACAAATGAAACATATCAGTGATCCGGAATGACCGTATCCCGTATCTCTGGTCTGTCTCAGTTTCTCCGCGATGTGCCGTAACAATGCGTCATTCATATCTTTGACCCAATGTTTCAAATGATACAAATGATACATATCAGTGTTCCGAAACAATTTATCGTTTCAGATACAAATGATCCAATCTTGTAGATGAGACATTTCTCCCACGCCTATTGGAAAATGGCCAATGGCTGGTGAAGTACTACCCACCTACAGAATATTGACATCAAGTAGCAGTATGAATACCTATTGTTGCGTTTCGTACGGTGAGTGTGGAACGCCGGAGATCCAATTTCTCCCTCGGTCCCCTGCCTGCTCGTTTGCCGAGTTATCCCATAAAAAAAGTCTTTCCGAGAGTTTATGCAAACTTATATTTTTAAAGAAAACAAACTATCATCTTGCTTTGCCAGAAAACCTGTTAAGAATGTATTGAAGTACTACGTAAATCCGTAATCCAATGGTTTTTTATCGGGTGCTGTGTATTATGAGGCTAACTTATTATCATTAATAGACTTTTTCCTGATTAGTAATGATTATTGATTATTCGTTATATTTTAACATGAATCTGAATACTTTATGATCCAGGACTCTATACAGTAATACAGTGCAGTCATGTTTGCAAATAACTGAACCTATCCGACAAATATAATACTAATGTAGCATGACTAGCATGAATTCATGTTTTCTGAATGTTGATTATTTATTAACATTATAAATTACAAATAGGAAAGAAAAATAGAAATCATTTTTGTATCGTATATTATTCCAAATAATTTGTCTTTATTAATTATTTACCTCGCTTCTCGTACAACTATAGTTCACGAATAGTACTGATGATTTCTGCCCAGTGGATGATAAAGTACTGAATAGTTATATCAGCAACTAGAGGACCTCGCGTAGTCAACGAGAGGCGCATCGCCAACGCATTGCCTCGCATGAACCACTCGCGGGCCAAACTTGCTGGCAGGCTAGGTACAAAATGCAACAGTATACATACTGCTACTTGACGTCGATATTCTGTGGGACGGTAGTACTTCCCAAGTCCCGCCGATCCATTCATGCTGGTATGTAGATATGCCAGCGACAGCGAGGCACTGCTTCTTAAAACGTGAGGTTTTTTGAGAATCAGCTTTTATGGATACAGGCTAATTATAAAGTATAGCATATTTGGCATTTCAATGCAATTCAAATTCTGAAGCTTCATTCTAACTTTCATGTGTACGTATAAATGCAAGAAATGTATGAATAATAACTTAATCAAAGCTACCAAAAACATTTATAGTTATGGCAACATTTGCATACATTTTGTTATCTGTGCACTTGAGAATGATGTATAGGCTAGTTCATTAAAAACGTCAGGCTAAACAATGTCTATCTCTTTCTGTCTCATTAAAAACTATACTGTTTTGACAGCTTTCGAAAAATATTGATTTATTCTTAATTTGTTTTCATTATTTCACAACTGATAACGGAAACAATGTATCAAAATAATATTGATGTTTGAATAAATGTTTAAGGAATTATTAACCTTACTAACGTAAATTCCCGTTATAACGTCCCAAAAACAATGTCGGATGCTACAAGCCAGGAAATACCAGGATTAAAGCAGAAGAAAGTGTTTAAAATTATTGTCTTAGGTGATTCAGGGGTTGGCAAAACGTGCTTAACTTATCGCTTTTGCGAGGGACAGTTTTTAGATAAATCTGAGGCCACAATCGGTGTTGATTTTAGAGAAAGGAATATTAAAATTAGCGGTGAAGATATAAAGGTAAGCATACCATACCTGTACAGTTAATTCAAAATTTGGCAAAGCAATACCTTGATCTAAATACTGAAGTCAACAGAACTCTATCATAAATGATTTCTGCCACTTGACACGAATATTCGGAGTTTCGGATCCTTTACATTACCCATGGTTTAGTCTTCAGGTTACAGTGGATGCATTAAAGGATCCGAAACATTGAGAATTAAATAATAATCTTCTGATATCATAATAAAAATAACTATTTACCACCGCTTATTTATTTAGGCATATCAACAATATTAATTATTAACTTTACTTAATATAAAATATTAATTATTTATTTATTATCATTGTTAACTAGTAAATTGTGGGACATGGACATAATAATCAAAATCAAAAGATATGCACACATACAATATTTATAAATTCCAGCTTCAACTATGGGACACAGCGGGCCAGGAGAGGTTCCGCAAGTCTATGGTGCAGCATTACTACAGGAATGTACATGCAGTTGTCATAGTTTATGATGTCACCAAACCAGAGACATTCCATGTGAGATTTTTATTGTATTACTAGCACAAGCTTTCTTATACGCTTCGTGTTTGCAAAAAATATATAGATAGAGGGTAAGGTTTTTGCAATTAACTGGGCTTGTTTGAGGATGCATGGGCAAAGCTCTTGGGGATGGGGAATGTATGATCGGTCTTAGTTTAATATAAGTTTTTCTGTACTGTTATAGTTGAAGTAAATAAATAAATTAATTAAAACCCGGAAATTGAATTGCAGACTTCTCGCGTTGTAGTCACACTTACAATCACTCGATAGTATACATATATGTGAATGTGTTATGTGTTGCTGGAGAGTTTTTTGCATTGCTTCCTCTTGCCAGCGAAAACACTAGGAGGCACTACTTGACTGGTAAATTATCTGTAGCATTTTGGAATCACTTATCATAATTTAGCTTTTTATAAATTACTAGTTTTCCACCCAAGGCTTCGCCTGCGTGGTTTCTCGACTTTTCTGCACTTTAATATGTAGGTATCATAGATATAAACCTTCCTCGGAAACCACGCTATCCATTGGTGAAAACAGCATGAAAATCGGTGCAGTAGTTTTTGAGTTTTTCGCGAACAGACACAGACAGACGCGGCGGAGGACTTTGTTTAATAATATGTAGCTCAGATAAATGATTTTGACTTTAACTATACTGCTGTTTATAAATATATACTACTACTTATATATTTCAGTCAATAGCTAGCTGGATGCAGGAAGTGGAGTCCCACGGTCTGATGAAGGCTCCGAGAGTGTTGGTCGGCAATAAATGCGACCGCGGCACGCCAGAGTCACGGCTCGCCACGACCTACGCTCAGAGGCTAGCCGACAAATATGGAATGCCTGTAAGATGATTTAATTATTTTTCTCCAATTTTCACACAGGTGATACTACTGACTACCCTCTCTGAGTAATGCAGTATTCATAGCAGTGATAGCCTTGTGATATGACCATTGGACTGCCAAGTAAAAGGCTCGAGTTCTCCACTCTCCAAGGCACGCACCTCTGTCTTTCCGAAGTCATGTGCGTATTAAATAATTAATTATCACGCGCTTAAACGGTGAAGGAAAAACATCGTGAGGAAAAACCTGCATGCCTGAGAGATTTTCTTGACGGCATGTGAAGTCTGCCAACCCGCAGTAGGCTAGCGTGGTGGACGATAGCCTAATCCCTCTCGTTCTGAGAGGAGACCCGTGCCCAGCAGTGGGACAATGTAATGGGTTGATGATGATGATGATGATGATGATGAATATTCATAGCAATACTTGATTGATTGATGAGATCGCTTTATGCGATAAGACCGCCCATT
Source organism: Subacronicta megacephala (assembly GCA_958496365.1). NCBI lineage: Eukaryota > Metazoa > Arthropoda > Insecta > Lepidoptera > Noctuidae > Subacronicta > Subacronicta megacephala. Next base: position 11,010,568 of record OY292528.1, read on the forward strand.
GTACCATTTTATAATTTATAAAATGTACGGTGGCCAGCACATCAAAATGAAAAATTTTCTCAGTTGATTTTGAACTTAACCATCAACAATTTGTTAACAACAACAATAACAACAACGGTTTAAAATCATTTGTAGAAATTTGACAGTTTTGTATAACCTGATGTGCTGCCGACTGTACTTGAAAATATGTTTTGGTGTGCAATAAAGAATATTCTATTCTATTCATAAATTTCTTGTTAAGATTGTCTCTCTCGAAAAAAAACCTTCCCTCCTCCTCTACATTATTAGGATTTTTAAATTATTATTAACTTACAAAGATAATAACAAAAAAATCCTGATACTTTATTTTTACCGAATTTTGTTCTTTTCCAGTTGTTTGAAACTTCAGCGTTATTGGACTCCGAATGCGATAACGTGGAGTCTATTTTCATGACGCTGGCGCACAAGTTGTACTCCAAGCAACCTCTGAGAGTTGTTAGTGTTGAGGTAAGATATACCGCGTGACATATTTTTTTTTTATCAGCCCAGTTGATCCCACTGCTGGGCAAAGGCCTCCCTACCTTCCTGCCATTCCTCACGGTTTAAGGCTTTTACGGCCCAATCTCTTAAGTAGGAGTCCAGTTCGTCCCGCCATCACCGCCTGGGCCTTCCGCGTCGTCTAACGCCTTGTGGCATTTTTTACCTTTTTAAAAAAAATGGTCGTTGTAGGTACGCACGGCTACACATCAAGCTATACAAATCCAGTTTGCGCTGGCTTAATGTATGAGAAGCCTATACTATGCGAGATTAGCTAACACTGTATTTGTATAGATTGATCTGTATTTGTGTGTACATGAGATAGAAGCCTATGGAAACATACTTTTTTTTTATAAAATAGTCTGAAACCATTGCACTACTGATGTGAAACTTTTCGTAATTCAAGCATTTAGCTTAGCAGGCGGGGTACATTTTTTTGAAAAAAAAAAACCATTCAACACTACAGTACCTACGCATTTCTAGATTTTTTTTTCATACTAACAGACTACCTCATTAGTATATATGTACTCCATTTGGTTAGGTACTTAACTAAAGGTAAACAATAAAAATGGCGGCGTTCAGAGCTGTTCAACCTTTTATTACAATGGTATCTTATGAATTGGGAGTGAAATTAATAACAACACAACCAACAATCAATAAAAACAACGAACAAATAGAACAATAACTATATAACACAATTTGCGGCAAAAGAAACACAAAAACGAACGAAAGTAAAGTAAATACAAACTGTTACGTATGGCGTCTGGTTACCCGACTAAGTATAATATCGGTTAATTATTTCGCGCCGCTTCCTCGCAGTACGACTTGTCAATTTTTTCGTGTTATCTAAAGACTACTACGCAGAAAAATGTTTTGAATATCTGTATTTTTAGATTCTTTTGAGTAGGCAGATTGCAATACTTTTTGACATAATTATAAATTTTGATTTAATTAATTGTTTGCAAGCTTAAGAATAACAGTTACCATTTAATATTAAACAAAGTAGTAAGATATGCTAGTATATAAAAGGAGATAGTGGATTTGAGTTTTTAATAATTTATTTTGGTGACGTATATAAGAACCTTTTTTATGATTTGTTTACCTTTGGTTAAGTACCTAACCAAATGGAGTATAGTTGTCCAACGCGTGATTGCTACGCTGGAGGTTCTGGGTTCGATTCCCAGTTCGAGCACTATTATTGGGTTTTCTATGAAATTCTCAGTAGCAAGAGGCCGTCTATAGTTTCTGTCTACCCCTGTTGGAAAAAGGTGTGAGTGTATGTACATTCTTATTTAACTTGACATCTTATTACAATAAAAAAAACATCGGCTAATTTCAATTCCTTTTGCAGGGCGAACATGGACCAGGCCGAGTAACTCTCCAGCGACAGAAACGACCCACAACGAGTTCCAACGACAGTTGTCTATGCAGCTAGACTGTACACTTCGCAGTCACTACGCAATGTACGCGACACAATCCATTCCGTCTACGACCCATGACAAAACTGTAGGCTATTAATTACTTCCAGTATAAACGTTGAGTACGAGTCATCTCCATTTACACTCGCCGTTTCTGTTTTTTTTACATGCTTATCTCCTAAGGATCGTAGGGTGATGTTAATTAATTTACTCCTTATAACTTTAGCTATCTGCCAGTGAAAGTCCAGTCAAAATCGGTCCAGCCGTTTTGGAGATAAGCCTTTTTAGACTTCGGGCTAATTCTACTATTAGTATTACAATTTACGCACCAATTTTTATATTATCCAGTTTCATTACATTGAAAGTGTCGTATTGTGGTTAAATATTTTGTTATATACTCGTAGATGTCGCTAGTAACTAGTATTTAGCTAGTATTATCTGATAGAAAACGAAGGCCTCCCGGTAACACTTAAAAGAAGATAATTATCTTCTTTTAAGTGATAATAACTTGTTTTATGTAAATCATTTCAATTCAGATAAGTCTGCAATTCGCTATAGGCCTTCGAAGTGGAGCAAACTATGTGCTAAATAACATACAAAATTGCAGCTATTTGATACATAAAAGTATTTAATTATAGATTAATTTTAAAGAGGCTTATGCAGTAATGAGTGATTAAGATTGCAGTCGAAAGGTTTCAAGAAATTGTTCCATGTGATGTGAAAAAAGTGTGTTTATCAAATTTTTACCAAATTTGGCAGCTCTATAGCTATAGGTATACATTATTTCAGACCAAATTTGTGCCAATAAAAGTGAAATAATGCAATAAAATGGTAAAGAATATCTTGTAACACCAATTAGAAGGAAAAACTAAATACGTCTAGTTTTAGAGGAAAATAAAAATATTATATTACCTATACCAACCAGTAGGTTAATTCCATTTGTCGTCTATTTAATAAATATTCCATATTTTTACCTTTTTATACCTAAGTATGGTTTTTGTGAATACGTGTGCTGTGAAATATTATTAAAACAATGTATTTCAAGCCTTATTGATAGAAATGTGAGAGCATGAAAACATTTTTAATAAATACCGTGTGAAAATGAAATGGTGTAACACTTATTTATTTATTTTTGTATAAGATTAGCACTAAGTATTAGCAGAATATGTGAGATCATTGAGATATAAATAAATCATTTTATGTTGTTAGTTGGTATTTTATTTACTTAGTCACTCAATGGGATAATTAAGAACTTATTGGATTCCTCATCTTTTCCATTGATTGGAACATAACGCAATCCTTTATCTAACTCTGGAATAGGTAGCTGTTTGCAACATGTTTTGTCGTCAGTGGAATCGCTCGCCCCCTATTACATGGGACCTATTAAACACACTGACGAAATTTGCCTAACCCTTCGGGGAATACAGGCGTGATGGTATTTCCAAACGCAGGGTTATAGCGTTAAATCGCTCAGAACGTCAATTTTAAAATATCCGTACCTAGCGTGGGGTAGGAAAGCACACCAACCTTCCCTAAATTCACTAGGACCCCGTCCTTGGTCAAGACTTTGTGACATATCGCACGCTCAATATTAGACTGACCTAACTCAAAATAAGCCGCTTGTTGGAAAATCGCAAATACGTTTTACAAATGGTCTGATTTTATGACATAAAGCTCCATAGCAATAGCGTCATAATAATAAATAATGTATTAAAAGAATAGTTGATTAAGTAATTATTTAATTATTGATACTAAAATTTATTTTTCTTGCATATGACAAACTATAATTGGTCAGTCTATTATTAAGCGTGCGATATGTACGGCCAGCACATCAAGTTACCACAATATGTAAAATTTTCTCAGTTGATTTTGAACATAATTAGCAATACTTTAAGGTTTAAAATCATTTGGAGAAATTTGACAGTTTTATTTAACTTGACGTGCTGGCGACTGTACTTAGCGATGACCCGTCTCCCGTTCTCTTGAAAAATACCCATGGTTTGCATATGATATTCAGACAAACATTCTGTAATCTCCCAATCATTAGTACAAATTCTTTTTTTTCTCCAAACAAAGCTTTACGCAGTAATTATTTATTTATTTAGGGAATTTGTTTGGCCTATGAGTCAAATTTACAATATACCTAAGCTTGTTATTCGTGAGAGTTCAGGGGGATCATTTATCAGATTTTTTTCAAATACCTATGCTATCTATTTTCTTTTATAATGAAACTCTAAGCAGCTAATAGGTAATTTGAACATCAAATCACAACGACTCCGTGGCGCAACGGTAGCGCGTCTGACTCCAGATCAGAAGGTTGCGTGTTCAAATCACGTCGGGGTCAAAACTCACTTTTTGGATCTTCAACACTTAGTCTTATTTGCTATGGATTCTTTATGTCGCATTAGTCTGAAGAGTGGTTATAGGAATAATAATGAAAGAGTAAAAAATACATTTAAAGGGGTAGGTTGCTTTCTATAAATAAAGCAAATTTTATAAACATTTGCGACTGCTACGACCAGGTCGAGCAAGTGTTATTTAGTTTTCTTATGCAAATCTCAGTAGCAACTCTGTCTGGGTTTGACGTTGGCCTCATATTATAAGGCACCAAAACTCACCGGCGACCTGTGGGTGTAAGTACATTAATGCACCTCTGCCTAAATATGCGTGATGGTATGTTATTTTTTAAACAGATTATCTTACGACCCACGTTGCATTCACAGATATGTAGGTAACTTTTGTAATATTTTCATTAGCCAACTCGCTCAACGCAACAAATTGAGGTCGTTTTAAACTTTAGCACGATCGACCCAGTGCAGTAGATCCTGCACGGAAACCTAACCTAACCTAAAAGTTTGAGGTATAGGTGAGTCTGGGTTCCGTGGGAATTTGGGTTAGTAAAAGCACCCAACGATTAAAGGCCATAGCTGTAGATTCCTCACATTGTCAGTCAATATTTGTCGTTCGGCCAATTGGCAGACTTTTTTCAATTTCGTTTAGAAATAAAAAGCAACAAGTATTTTCATGTCAATTATATTACTTTAATTAATAAGAGAACATAGACAGCGTTCGCCGTACCGTACAACCACATATGGAGTTCCACCATACATATGGAACTTGCCGTAACGTTTAATACTATTTCAACGAATTATGATCGGTGACTTCACATCACAAAGTATTAACAATATGACTGAAAACATTTCAGTGAGACATTAAGGCCCGTTTAATTGATTTATGTATATGAGTTTAATTATTATTCTGCACAACTGGGTTACTTGTTGAAGGGCGGTACATTGTAGTGCATAATTACTATAATATACAAGGAAAATGTCCTTCTTTTTTCGGATACTATCCTATAAAATACATAAATCATTTCATAGATACAATACACTTATTATTGAAACTTGCCAATCTATTTTTCCTATTATTACAGGGAGTCAAAACATACCGGCAACTTTTTACAACAACTATTCGGGTAACACAGGCGTGATGTTAAAAGTTAAGTATTTATAAATATTCTTCTGAATATTTTGGTCCTTAAACAAGTAACCCAGTTCAACTGCTGCAGCAGTATACGGGCCATTGTGGGCGATTATAACAGCTAATGAAGCATTCGTTGCCATCAGAGATATATGCGTTTTTATTACAAGAAAAGGTCTTTGGCAAATTATATACCTAAAATTGATTTGATTTTTACAGTATCTCGGATGACAACGAAACGTCTTGTAATGATTTATAACAATTAATTCATGTGATAAGCTGAGACAGTCCGCCTTAAATATCGAAGGCTCATTTTGCGTTTTAATAATCACACCGCCACCTAGTTTCTTGTGACAAAATCTTATTTAAATTCAATGACACTACATGTCGTGAGATGCGGTTCATTGTTATGGTTTGCCTACGCCGGTTCTACATTAAAAAAAATAATTTGTGAATAATACTGGAATATGATAAAAAAAAAAACATGAATTAATTAATTAGTGATATATTTTATAGTTTTTTTGGTGACAAATCAATACAAAGTTTACACCCACGAGACTAAATTGCTAAGTTTAACGTATTCACGTTAATGTGACAACTTCCTATATCATCATCGGCCCATAGGCAGTCTTTCGTGTGCAACTGACCTTATAATTCGAATCTTCGTAACCTTTCTCTCGAGCCTGTCCTAAGGGCACGCGACAAAACATAGATTAATTAAACATATCTCATAGATAACACTGCATTTCTGTTTGTTTACAGAAACGTTTATTAGTTAATACTATTATCATTGTAATTACGATACATCCATTGCTGTTAATATCAAAATGGATAATCTTTTAGGTTAACTATTGGGCCTTCTGTTGTCAATTCTTTACAATGGGTATCAATTGATCACCAAACATTAATCCGAGTATGGTTCGCAATGGCACACACTCTCAAGTAACTTCAGAGCGGTCATAGAATTTAGCGATGCCTCGGACACCTTACTAAATATTTAGATCTCTAGAGAGACGGATATAAAGAAAATCATCTTCGTACACTAAAGCAGTTATATCTATGAAATCTTGTGTTAGGAATCTTTATAAAGTAATAATTAATTGTAAAGTAAATTATATTAATTAATGAACAATAAATTTACATAAACCTATCTAACGTAAGTAACACAACACAATTATATTAACGATTGCACTAAGATTTAATGTTAATTAGGAACTACGTTAATTATAATGTAAAGATTAAACGTCTTATTCATAAAAATATAAAACGTCCAATAAATTTCCTATAACTATATTATGTTTTTTCTTCTTTCCTCAGATACAAATTACCCCATGTAAAAACAAGACAAAACACAGTCTAACCACGCGTTTCCACTGACGACAAAACATGTTGCAAACAGCTAGCTATCCCATTCACTCCTTGATACTTAGACAGAGTAAGATAGATATTACTTCTATCTAACTTTCAAGGAGTGAGTGGGAGATGTGATATGTACCTTACTCTGTCTAAGTCTCAAATAGTGAGTGGGATAGGTAGCTGTTTGCAACCTCAGATCAAATAAAAAGTTAAGATGGAACTTTGCGAACAAAGAAGTGAGGCCGGCTAAAACTACGCCTAACGGTGTACAACACACAATTACACGCACACACGTATACCGAAACTACGCCTTACCTTGTCAGTCGAGCTATCGAGGTATCGAAACCTCGACTGACAAGATAAGGCGTAGTTAATTAATACATATGTGCGTGTAATTGTGTTGTACACCGTAAGGCGTAGTTTTAGCCGGCCACGCTTCTTTGTTCGCAAAGTTCCATCTTAACTTTTTATTTGATCTGAGTTTGCAACATGTTTTATCGTCATCGTCAGTTGAAACGCGGGGTAAAATAAGGGGCTTGAAGTTTTCTATTTTTATGAATAAGATGGTTAAAGTGGATGAGTGTGTGTGTAGTGCTATGTTGACATTTATTGGTATAGCGCATAATCACTTAATCGGCATAGTTTAGACGAAGATGGCATTGAAATATTTCATTATCCTTATATAATTCAAAATATATAATTATTTACGGTTTTATAGCGTTATATTGATATTACTGACTTGGTAATCAAACCCAAAAAAGTTTGAAAAGCAGTCTATACGTAGGATATAAGTATTAGTTCCCAGAAATTGGGTTACAATCAATTTTATCTGGTCTTAAGACACTTTTTAAATCTTTGCAAATCTCGCCTTATCTCAGATGAACTTTATGCAAAAGTATACTCAGATGCATATTAGTAGAATATTTTTGAAAATAGTGTGTGTCAATTAGTGCAATCTTCTAAAACCTAACTTCAACATGAATTGAGTGCCGCCAATACATTCATAAACAACAACCTTTCATGGCTCGATAATCTAATATCTTGCTGACACAAATTTCTTTAAGTGTATTTTTATTCAAAAAATACGACATTTCTCATAATATTTAGACTGAGAATAAATAGCAACCAAAGAAACATTATAACAAAATTGTTTTGAGACTTGTTGGACAACTTTTTACTTTTAACCTATCACGCGATCAATAGAAAATCCTTTGTTTTAACCCTCTTTCGTCACAGTTGCTTTAATGAATCTGAAGTTGGTTTTTCAATACTCATAGTATCCCCCTGCGTTTCCACTCACGACAAAACATGTTGAAAACATGTATTTAACTCTGAAAGAGTGAGTGGATAGGTGTTTGCAACATGTTTTGTCGTCAGTGGAAACGCAGGGTAAGGTTACTCATCAGAAGAATTGACGATTTAAATTTCTAGACAATAGCTGCCAAATAGCCTGGCTGACTGGATTTTTTTTCATATTTTTTTTATATAAAAGTAGCCGAACAACAAAAACAAATTTGCTTTTTAGTTTTATTCTAGGCAGATACAGCCTGATCCCGATGATTTAGATACAAAAAAACGCCTGACTTAAGACCCTATTTTAACTAACATAACGTGCAGAATTATTAAGATTAATGGAAAATGATTACGAATTCAACCGAACCTAAAAACGTTATCACCAGAATAAGAATATAAAAGATCTTGAGCAATTTTGTGCCACTTCTGGCTGATAACGAAAGAACGGATAAAAATCGGAGAAACGAAGCGCCATTTAATACTTTTTTACTGTCAATAAAGACAGGGTTTCAAATACAAGGTCACACATCAAGCTATACAAATCCAGTATAGGCTGGCCTTGAATTGCCCGGAAAATCTTTACAATGGGAGGTCAGTCTAAACTGGATTTATATAGCTTGATGTGTAGCCGCGTGTACATTTCACTGTGAATAAAAAATCTACCTTATATCTGAAAGACATAAGATGGATTTTAAATTCTAAGTAAAAATACTTAAAGAAAATTCTGTTTGTTTTTATTCTTATTCGGACAAATTGTTTTATTTCTTTCTTCCTCATATTATTTAGGAAAGAAATAAAGAAATATGTTTTCGTTTATTTGTATGGCTACAGTGCTATGGTATGAAACATACGTTAAATAACGTTGAGAATCGCAGACACATATATTTTTTTAACACTTGATAATAGGACCCCTTTATTCAGAAATTATTTTATATAAACAGCTAATATGTTGATATTTGTGATCACAATATTTCTAAAAAAACATAATCCTCTTTCTGACGCAGTAGGGTAATAAAAGAGCTTTCACAAGACATAGTTTTTATGGTTTGTACGGTCGACGTCGAATATCAGACGTTTTATAGACAAGCTTGTCTCAAATAAAGAAAATATATACACAAGGAAAAATAAATAATAATTAATTCAAATACATACTGGATTCACAATAAGTATTCAATGCAAATAAAATCTTCCAAATAATTTTCTCCGTTATATTTTGTAATTTTTATGGCGTTCGTTAAATCGACTAAGTATAAGAAAGTAAATATAAAATAACCTAATTTTTATTATAAGTCTCATCTTGTTTTGCAGGAAATAAATTAGGAGCAAGTTAAATGATGTCTCAATATTGTACAGTCGCAAGCACATCAGGTTAAACAAAACCGTCGAATAAATGATTTTAAACCTTAAAATGTTAGTAATGAAGTTCAAAATCGACAGAGAATTTGACATTTTGTGGTAACATGATGTGCTGGTGGCCGTACACACGGCTACACACCAAGCCATAAAACTCTAGTTTAGACTGACCTCCCATTGTATAAGTTTTTTATACGAATCAAGGCCAGCCTATTCTGGTTTTGTATAGCTCGATGTGTAGCTGTGGGTACCAATAAAGAATGTAACAATTCATATTTTAAAAGAATGTACAGTGGGTAATAGCTGTTACCCGACCCACCGAGATCCCGCTGGCCCACCTAGGGTGGGTCAGGTAACAGCTATAGCCCACATGGATTTTGCTTGCTGGATTCTTCTCCATAAGATCAATTAGACTCAAGAAAGCTTATTTGACATAAAAGCACTTGAAAGTATTAACTTTTACGACTATAAAAAAAAATCTGAAGCAAGGGGTACTTATATAGGCAATTTAAATTCTATATTAGATCTTTTATCAACATTTGGGTTAGTAATTCAAAAAATATTATTATCTAAAAGAAAATCACAGTGATTATAACTAGATCGTCTTTGTGCCGAGTTAAAACTATTTGATGACACTGTACAAGACACCACCAGCCCAGCGCTGGGCAAAACTCACTTTTGGGGAAACTTAAATGTCTGTTGGGACAGTGCACACAATATTAAGACTGATATCGTAATCTCAGGGCGAAACGGAACACTTAAGCGGTATACTGTCCGATGGAACTGAAAAGGTGAAAGTCCGTTTTTGATGTATTCGAAGGAGATAGCACTATGCATCATTTGTAGCTTTACTCTCTTCACACAATGACACGAACTTCACTATACGCGGCATTTATCTGCACTACGATATATCTAGGAGCAGTTGACAATTCTTGATTGATAATTTTCATATCAAGCTTTCGATTATGGATGTTTAAACGGAAACTCGTCCATCTATTTCCAGTTTCTAAGCAGTTGATTAGCGATTTTGACTGGCTTATATCAGATTTTCGGATGATCATTCCAATATTAAGAGCAGTTTTTAAACGGTAACATCGATAAGATAACGTTAATCTTCCAGTAAGTAAATGGTCATTATTGATTTCAACTTAAAACCAGTTTTCAATCGGCTAGATCGATAAGTTTATTTGAATCATCCGTTCCGTGACTCCTTTGGTGTTGCAGATGTCCATGGGCGGCGGGAATCGCTTACCGGCTATTCGTCTACTTGTTTGCCCTCTATCTCATAAAAAAAGCTTCCATTCCAGTCATTATTAGGGCTGATTTAAACCAGACTCTTAGATTCAACACTTCAAGAGTGTTCATGGAGTTTCTTGCCGGATTATTCTCTACAGGATCAACTTTTCTAGAACCTTGCAAATAGAGTCATTTCCTAAACGCTTATTTGGAATAAAATCATTTGATTGAACAAATTCAACTTAGGAGTAGTTTCTGAGCCGTTAAGCGTCCGTTTAATATACGGGTATTTTCGTTCCCGTACGTAATTGGTCAGTGTGATGTGGAGGTGGGCGGGGCCGGGTACAGGTCGGTGAAGCGCACGAGCGGGAGCGGGTGCGTGCGCGGCGGTGCGCGCAATCACAAGTTCTGCCACGTGGTGGTGACCAACACGTTGGTATCGAGCGAGCGTGCGATGCGCTCGTGCAGGCCGTGGGACAGCCACAGCATGCGCATGGCCGAGTAGCGCACCGTGCACAGCTGCAGCGGGTTGCCGCGACGGAGACCCTGCAACAAAACAACACATTAAAAAAAAACCCTTTTAACTTAGCTAGCAAGTACATACTATTACATGAGACCTAAATATATCGACTGGACTACCTCATTAGTCTGCAACTGCTACGGGAGAGGTCCTGGGTTCGATTTTCAAGTCGAGCAAAGTGTGTTATTTGGGTTTTTCTATGAAATTCTCAGTAGCAGCTCGGAGTCTGAATATGTACCCAGTTAATGGCAATAGACTCGCTTTTCTTCAACAATTGAAATGAAATGAAATGATCTTTATTTGCGTGAAGCATGGTACAATAAGTTCTTAAAAATATGTGGTTAGTTCATCATACTCCGCCATATGGTTGTGGCATGCAAAGTTAAAATTATATGTATTAGGTAGGTACATTCTATAAATAATTTAAAAATCTCTATTTTACAATTATAATTCCGTAAATGAAATATAAATAAAAAGTCCTATGTACTAATTGGTTTTCTGAATTCTTAATCAACCAGTAACACCACAGTCAAAGTCGCAACAATTTCACGCCGCATAAAAAAAGCACAACATTTGTAATAACGTCATGTCAAAACTGTGATGGCTGCCTAAAATATAAGGTTATCTTATTAAAAACTTCCAAATAAATATTTGTTGCGCGACTGTGCTCTCCCATAAAATTACTTTTTAACAAAAAAATTAAACTGACTTCTATTTGAGTGGGTCTTCTGTTTTTGCCACCGACTTCCCAAACCGTTTTAGACAAAATTATTTTATTATTTTTTGAAGGCGGTTTAATTTTTTTGTTAAAAAGTAATTTTATTTTGTAATTTTTAGTGGAAAGTTTTATTTAGAAGTACTTGTTAGCCAACTAAACGCACTGCTCCAATAAGACAGCGATGTTTCAGAGTAAACGATAATATCATCGATGTAAACAATTTTTTGATTTTTGTTGATATTTTCAAAACTGCCTAACCGATTTCGATAAAATTTAAATGGGACCACCTCTGAAGTATGACCTACCAAACAAAAAAACAATAATTAAAATCGGTCCACAATTGGCGGAGATATCGCGTAACAAACATACAAAAAAAAAAAAAAAAAAACATACAGACGAATTGAGAACCTCCTCCTTTTTGAAGTCGGTTGAAAATCAAACATCTCCTTTACTAGAAAACAATAATCACGAACGGAAAACATCTATCCCAACTGTCTCCTGCGTAATTACAAAAACACTATTTTTAACGTCTGTACCTGCGCGAAACCCCGAAAACCCAGTCATAGAGGGGTATCATTTAACTAGTAATGTGGGGAATAAACAGTTTACTTATCAACGATATTTTGAAGTAGTTATTGGCAGTGTCACCTGGTCAGTCTCGCCGTAGGAGTCGAGGTATGGTGCAGCGAGCTTGGCGCCTCTAGCGGGCGCGGCCAGCAACAGCAGCTCGCAGTCCCTCACCCGGAGGAAGATCCCGGCACCGCCGCCGCACGAGACGCAGTGCGCGACCACGGCACCCACGCGCTGCATTTCCCCGCTACGGCCCGACTACACACACACATACCACATTATCATCATCAACCTATTAAACTGTCCCACTGCTGGGCATGAGTCTCCTCTCAGTACGAGAGGGATTAGGCTATACTGCGAGTTGGTAGACTACACACGTCGTCTAAGATAGTCTTTGAGCCATGCAGGTTTTTACCGTTTAAGCGCGTGATGATTAATTAATACACAGATGACTTCGAAAAGTCAGAGATGCGGAAGTCCAACGGTCACATACGGGGCTATGACTGGGCTATCACTGCACCTGTACCTATCTATACCACACAGTTTATTTATTAATTAAAACTTTAGAACAATAATTGTACAAGGCGGTCTTAATGCCTTAGACATTTTCTACCGGACAACCTTTAGGTGATGCAAAACCGATTACGGTTGATGCTCTAGAACAGGGGTCTCCAAATTACGGCCGCGGGCCAAATCCGGCCCACTAGTTCCAACAATCCGGCCCGCGACAGCTTAAGTCGCGCACTCTGCGACTAGTCTAGAAATAAAGTTAAGGTTAAACAATTTTGGCCCTTGCAACATACTGAAGTAATCATTATGGCCCGAAGGCTTCAAAGTTTGGAGACCCCTGCTCTAGAAGGATAGGAATGAGAGGTATGTGAAAAATACTATGGACCAAATTATAACTATAGTTTTTACTACTAACTCCAGTATTCTTTTCTCTCCCCGGTACACGTAACCACCCCTTTAATCTAAGATAGCGGACCTTTTTCAACCGACTTCAAAAAGGAGGAGGTTCTCAATTCGTCTGTATGTTTTTTTTTTGTATGTTTGTTACGCGATATCTCCGCCAATTGTAGACCGATTTGAATGATTGTTTTTTTGTTTGGCAGGTCATACTTCAGAGGTGGTCCCGTTTAAATTTTATCGAAATCGGTTAAGCAGTTTTGAAAATATCAACAATAATCTAAAAATTGTTTATTATAAAAATATATCGGTGAAATAAAATAATTTCAACTTGAAAACCCTTAAAATTGTGTCCCGAACTGCTAATATTGTTTTGTAGGTAAATCATTATTAGGGTGGTAGGTGAATACATTTTTTTATTCACCCTGTTATTTTTTAGTCATTCTAAGAGGTGGTTGACTGGCAACCACCTAAACGAGAGTAGTCTGTAAAACTTTGTTGTTTATGAACTAATTTATTTAGTTTATTGTTATTTCAAATATGTTCTTATATTAATTTCCATTGATGCCTGGATTGTAGAATTAAACACCAAAAATTTAAATCGGATTTATATAATGTTACTAAAAAAAACAAACAACTCACCTTTGGTATATCAGTTTGACAGCAGTAACTCTGCGAGCACAGAATCTGTCCACACACCAGACACATGGTCGGTTTCTTACTGTCTTCGCGTTCAGAGTTGGGACATGCGAACTCGGAAACCACATTCATCAGCTCCGAGAAGTCTTCTGGCAAGGGGATCAGTTGTGGTGGCTCTTCAGGTTCCGTCACCACTGCAGCGGGAATCCCACCACTAAACCACTCGGTAGATAATCCAACCCATTCGGTAATCTTCTTGGTTGCTAAAGGGGTGTTTACCAGCTCCCTATACGTCGTCGGCATATCTAAGTAGCCGCACATAGCCTCCCAAGTATCTCCCCCAACAACAGTCAATTCTGTAGGAGCATTAATATCACTTAAAAAGTGATAGAATAAGCAGCAACACCTCAAGAAAGTGTGACATTGACTTTTAATCTTCTGCCACACTTCATTAGGGTTCAAATTCTCTTCTAACTCCCCTTTACGGAGCTCCTTCATGAATGGTAAAAGGTTTTCTAAATCTGTGTTCTTGTAGTCTTCTTGGCCTTCCATTGGTTGGCTCTTGCAGGTAGTGACGTCAGTGACTAGTAAGGCTCTCGCTAGGGTTGCCCTGAAGCATTGTAGCGTGATTAGTTTCGCTAAATTGGTCGGTCTTGCTGGACCGGCGATTTTGCAGAATAGAGATGGGGCACTTAGGACCAGGGCAACTAAAGTTCCGAATGGTTCATGAGTTAGAGGGGAGGTACTCTCGAGAGTATTTAAGGTACTGAGTGCGTGGTGTGAGAGATGTTTGGGTGAAGACCATACGGACGGTAATGCGGCCGCTAGACGGATTAGGGCTTGTAGTGTGTCCCGATGCCGGGCGGGGAGGTCGCCTAATAGCGGCCTGTTCTCGGCGTGAAGGACCGCGTTGGTACTTAATATTGTGTAGGATGTGGACCGGTAGAGGGCAGCACTTGCTACCATGCCTCCGTATTCAGAGATTGGAAGAATCTGTGAAAACAAAAAGGTTTTTTTTTTCAAATTAATACTAAAAGTACTCCTCTGAAATATCGAAATAAAAAAAAACAGCTGCTTTGTTCAAAAATACCCCAATAAACAGACGTTTAATTTCGATATTTAAGGGTTGGTCTCGTATTGAAAGTTGTTTATATCTATCGCCTGAAGATAGTTGTGGAGGATAAGTATTTGGAAAATTTGCCACAACTTTCGAAGAAGACAAGAATACAATCTGTTCGAAATCGATAAATATTAAAGAATACCATAAGAAATTATTAATTATAATGATTATCGACCGAAGACCAAGATAACTCGATTTAATCAGCAAAAAGTATTTTTTCATATCAAATAATTATAGAATATGGACTTGGTCTGAAATAAATGTTTATTATTATTATTTAATATAATAGAATATTATAATAACTCACATTAGCAAAATCTTCAATCAGAGCCTTAGTCATTTCATTATAGGGTGGCACTTCGCCTTCAAAATGCACCAAGAAGTCCGATTTGAGGAGATTCTCAGCATGGGTCGACACGTACACTTCAGTATCATCAGCCAATTCCCCTTCCTCCATATCCGAGGACATGGCTCCCACACTCCTCGCCCGGGCCTGGCAGTGCATCTCCTCGCAGATCTCTGTGCAGATGTGCAAGGCTTCGGAGCTGACTTGGTGCTTCAACTTGAGGATCAAGTTGACTGATTCGTTGTAGGTATCTTCTGTGAGGGGGGGCGGAGTCCCCACCGGCATGGCGGGTGCTGCTAGCAGGGGCAGCGCTGTGTTGCACAATCGCTCACATAGCGGACATAAATACTCTTTCTTTTCGACGTCGAAAGCTGCCGGCTGTCTACCCCGATATGGTCTGCAAATAAGATTTTTTATTGAGATATATAGCAACGAATGGTTTGTGGTATACGCCGTAAGAAAAAAATTGTAAGTTAATTTGCTAATTTATTTATTTTTATGAACGCGCGGCTACACATCACATCTTTTACGGAAAACCTTTATAATGGGAGGTCAGTCTAAACTGGTTTTGTATAGCTTAGCAAAAAATACTAATAAATGCATTATGCGTGGTCATACAAAAAAAAAATGCGCCTCGACTTGAGACCATCCTCCGTTTTTTCGTCGGTTAAAAATTATTTTTTTCATATTTGAATCGCTGAAACACTTTGGATGAATTTTGGTATGGAGAGATAGATTGAACCTCTCGAAAAGGGCATAGGCTTCTTTTTATCTCAATGTTTTTCGGATGTGAAATACTCAAATCTGT